>JADRCH010000358.1:942077-967915 GCA_019843965.1 Rhynchomys soricoides | reverse complement strand
GTGTGTGTGGTGTGTGTGCATGTGTGTGTGTGGTGTGTGTGTGTGTGGTGTGTGTGTGTGTGGTGTGTGTGCATGTGTGTGTGTTTGTGTGGTGTGTGTATGTGTGTGTGTGTAGTGTGTGTTTGTGTGTGGTGGGGAAGGGGGATCCACACTGGAATTCATAGCCTGTGATGTTTGTTGTTCCTGAAGACTAGAAGCATGTCTGTCTTGTCTGCCGGGCTTATAAGGAGCGGAGCCCGCCTCACTCGGGAGTCAATAGTCTTTAAAGGTCATGCTAAATAAATTAATATGGAAAAGACGTCCACTCAGCTCAAGTGAGATTGTTTTTCTTTCTCAGTTTTTGCTTTGAACATTTAGATATTCATTTGAAAATACATTCCAGTGGTTTTATATAAACATGATCCTAAATTAGGAAAAACTTGTCGGCACAGGAAAGTAAACCCTTCCTTTCTTTGGTGTCATTTTCTTCACCATCATCTTTAAAGAGCATGGTGATCTCTGGGTAGAGCGTTTACCCAGCATGTATGAGCCCTCGGTTCCATACCCCAAATAATTTTAAAATATCAAACTATGAATAGCATGCTTACCTCCCTGCCTATCATTTTGAGGTATAGCGCCAGTGGACCTAAGATATGCCAGGTTGAGCCTTCCTGCGTCTGCGCATCTACACCCCCTCCCCCAGCCAAGTTCACCCTCTACTGCTGCTCCCAACGAGGCTCTGATCCAGCCTTCTTGTTCACATCTGCATCTCTCCACTCCTCTATGAGTAATCCAGAAGAATTTCTATTACACCGAAAGTCTCTGCTCTCTCTGAACCTTCTTTGTGACAGGGATGAGTGACAATGAGCCATCATGAGCAGACTGAACTGGATAATAGGAGAAGTAAACAAGAATCTGTTCATCCTAATAGGTTTTCAGCTGACTCAATGTAGTCCAGATTAGACCCTCTTAAAAGTAGATAACGGCAGGCTTATTAGACACTGCTCCCAGGCAGGTTTACCAGTCCTAAGGAATGGGGGCAGAGAAAGCATGCACCCACGCTAACGCTAAGGGTTTTCTAGATGTTAGATGCAGGTGATGCTAGGAGCTGCTATTGTGCCCATACATGGGCAGGTATTCTTGGGTGGGTTCTTTCCAGTGGGTTGTGGGAAATGTGGAGGCGAAGAGAGATGGTGTGTTAGCCCAGAATTTTCTCCCTGTGAGTGGTGTCGAGAGAGGGAGAGGGGGTAGGTATGGGGGTATTTGTTCCAGATGGGGACAAAGGACTGACTCTGGATAGAGAGGTGACAGACCTGGCACATGGCAACTGACTGTTTATAAAGGGAAAAGGGAAAACCCCATATTAGGACAAGGTATTTAATTTTAATTGATCGGGTTAATTCAGGTGAGACAAAGAGGGCTTCATTGCTGGATTTCAATACTTTGGTAGCTGAACCTTGGTAAGGAAGTAGGCAAATAAGGGAATAGATCTTGGGTCCTAGCTTTAAAATGTAATCTAAAAGTTTTTAGTAAGGCAGAGGGAATCAGGGAGAAAGGCAGCGCCTGCCAGAGTCACTTTTGTGAGCTGATTAGAGACAGTTCAAAGTTGGTGAAATGATAAATATATTGGGGTACAGGAGCATGGATGAGGGTCACTTACAGCATGACTCAAAGGCAGCTGTATCGTCAGCAACCCACCCAGTCTGGGTGCCTCATGAGACCTGAGCCTCTGGAGCTCTCCCTGTGACCTGCAGGCAGCTCGACAGCTTACACAATCTCCTCTCCTAAGCAATCCCTACTGAGTACAGAGCCTTGGGGCAACCGGGCTTTGTTAGATCTGATTTCAGGTCCTTCCTGAGACTGTTGAGTTGGATAATTCCTAAGTTTCAAAGAGTTTCTTTCCATAATGGAATGTTTCAATTCAGAAGAAATTGCTACACAGTAGTTAAATACTGGGCTCCTGAGCTGAGTGCTTTCTTTCCTTGCAGGCAGTGGTTGCTGTGGTAGAAAACAGACCCCAAGGCTTCACATCTATGAATTTTGTGGAAATCAGAGTGTGGTTGGTCCAGGAGGCTCTGGCTGACTCAGGTTCTGAGGTAGAGGACAGCTAAAGCAAGATGGCTGCCGCAGAACTGGGGACCAGTGCAAATCCTTGCTCTCCACTCATTTTCAGGGACCCCTTTTGGACCCCAGAGCATTATTGTCACCAATGGAGTCCCAAGCCCATGAGATTGTAATGACTTGTTGCCTCCTTGGCCACACAGTACAGGTATTGCTGGGAAACCCTTCTGCCTGACCCCTCCTGCCTGGCACATCTAGGTCATCATGGGAGTTAACTATTGAGAATGACTGCTTCATGGAAACTCCACTTTCACGACCAGCATATTTTAAACCCCACACCGTATGTATCCTTCTTCTTCAAGAAAGAGCGGCACCATTGTGGAAATCTTGCAAGATGGAAATGAAGGCAAAGATCATTATAGAATATTGAAAGCAAGAGTATGAAATGTACCTGGAGGTGACTGGACACTCTGCCCAATGGTGACCTCTCTGGGATTTCATGGATGTGACCCCGAGAAATTCATTCGTTGTGGATCCCTCAAGCTTGCAAGATCCACCATCACTGCAGCAACCTTTATGACCTAGAAAAGACCAAGGTTTGAAATGGTGGCAGTTGAAAGCACACGGTGTGCAGGTAGGAGCCACAGGGCATCGAGCAGCCAACTCTTCGCTCAACTTGCTCAAAAGCATAGAGAGTCAAACCCTTACACCAACCTTAAAATGTAGACAAATGGCTTAGCATATATGAGTTCCTGCATCTATTACAATTACAGATAAAAACCAGCAACAAGGCTGGGTCATCTACACCGAGTGCCCTTGGGTTGCACGGGCCCTGCTGTAGCCAAAGTGAGCTGACTTGGGTCGGAGTCATTTCTTTGAAGGCTTGAGAGCAAAAGGAGCTTCTGTGCTCAGCCACAGGCTGAACCAGAAGGCGATGGGCTCTATTACAGAAGGAACCCACAGTTTTACATCCCTGCCATGGGGAAAGTTCACCGTTGGACTTTCTTTCCACATGTAGAAACTGTACACATGGAATTTGCATTCATTTGAAAAGCTGCAAAAGATCCTTCGCTGGAGGACTAGAGCTTGAACAAAAGAAGGGGAGGGTCCGCCCCCAGGCAGCCTAATGGATGAGCCACACCTCTAGACACAACCTGGATACGTGACCACCCACTTTGCCATCTGAGCTGTTCTTTACACCACAGCTCAGTAGAACAAACACATATGCAAATCTCTCCAGAGCAGCAGGCACAAGGCTGCTTGCCCACTCTGTTTAAAGCAGCCAGCAGCAGGGAGCATGACCTAGCTGAGTGGTGAAGAGGTGGCCAGGGAGTGCCCATGTTCACCACAGGGAGGAGCAGCCTTGAGCAGTCACAAGTCAGCACACTGTTTATCCTAACTCCCTTGTTGTTAAGCGCACTCGTGGGTGCGTGGTGTGTGTGTGTGAGTGTGTGTGTGTGTGTGTGTGTGTGCGCGCGTACACATGTGTATGTCTTGCTTTGCCCCTAGTCCTGGGACTCATTATATTTGTTTTGTTCCAAAATGCAAATTGTGATTTTTCTGCCTGAGAACACTACCCATCCTTCCTCATAAACACTGGGGATACAGGAGACTCACAGCTTCCCACAGAAGAGTTCCCAGTCCTTGCTGTACACCGCACTATTCCTAAAAGGTTCCAGAAAATGAAAGACTCCTTTTCAGAAGCAGTAGGAGGCTAGGATGCACCAGAGAAATGGAAGAGCTGGGTAGAAGAGGCTCTCCGCTGATTTTGTCTTCAAAGCCTTGCAAACCTTCTTGAAATTTAATGGAAAATTGCAAATCCGTTTAGAACTTTCTCTATGACCTCCGCCTTCGTGATATCTTTGATTACACTGATACTGATGATTCCAGAAGAACCACGTCTCTTTTTTTGGCTAATCAGTCTTTATTTAAAAACTGGTATAAAAATTATATCAGAAGAGAATATGAATTAAGATTATATTAGTGTTATTTTTCTCCACATCCACCTAGACATAGTTTTATTCTCTATAGTCAGATCTTGCACAGCAGCACTGAGGGTGGCACAATCTGCCAACCTAGGACCAATCGTCTGTGTCCAAGAGCATCTTTACCCATACACAGCCGTCTTACTGCATCAGCTGTAGCCAATGAATGCACTGCTACCACATGCTACCATAATCATCTGGACTCTCAGAGGATCCAGAAAGAATGGTAGTTAGTCAAGGTTCTCCAGAGGAACAGAGCTGATACAATGAAAGTCAATCTCTCTCATTCATTTTATATATATATATATAATTGATAAGTATTTATTTACTCATTTTACTACAGTGACTTACAGGCTATAGTCCAGCTAGTCTAATGATGGCTGTCTGCCAACGGAAAGTCCTAGATCCTAGTAGCTGTTCAGTACTCAGGGCTGGATGTCTCAGCCAACAACTCTCTATACTTTTTCCTCATGATCTTAAGCCACAGACAATTCTTTCAAATACAATACTTTCGTTGGAAGGGAACTGGGTCTATAAGCCGTTACTAAACTTGATCATTCAGAACAGAGGGCAAAACTGGAGGGCAGTGCTAAGGGATAAGGATACAGGAGGTTGGGGTTAGGCATCCAGAAAGCTTTCCACCAGAAGATTCAACCTGGGGAGAGGTCTCTGTTGTTTAGAAATGAACACCAGCTTTGAGAGTATTATAAACCATCTCCAGACTTAGGGATACTTGATCTTGAAGAACAAATGTCCTCCTGACTCACCTCACATCCTTTCTAGTCAAGCATGCATCATAAATACAGTGAGCAGTTTATGAGGCCTCCTCCAGAGACTAGAGTCTAGAGACTGTATGAAAGAGATGTACCCTCTACCCACTTCTTACTCAAATTGTGTTTCAAAAGAATGAGTTACTCCAGAAATGTTTATTGCTATAAAACATGTGAAAGAAAATATCTTGAGTTTTTTTTTTTTTTTTTAATGACTTTATTCTCACAAAACAGTATTCTTGGCACTGGGTCAAAATGCACCCATTTCAAAGAAAATATTGATATAAGAACATCAAATATTTACCAAAAAGATAAACAAAGTATACCTGCTGGAGAGAAGCCAGGAAGTTAGCCTTTTGCATGTCTGTTGGTGGATGCTCCAGGGTCTGGCATGGTCCAAGTGTCACTGAGAAGGATAAGATGGAGATGAATGTGGGTCAGGCCAGCCGGGTACCTCTCAGCAGTGAACAGCTCCATGCGTGATGACATGGAACAGGGCTTGCTTTCAGAGAATCTGCTTGCTATAGGAATGAAACGGGATTCCCCAAGCTGGAAGTTGTCACGACCATCTGTATGGCCTCTTGATGTGGGTATACATGCTTTAGAGTGAAGCCCTGTAGCACTGGGGAGTTTGTGTGTGTGAGCCACGGTTTGCATCAGACTCTGAGGTGACAGTCCGCCCAGGTGAAGGGCTAAGCCCTTAACCCCAGCTGCATCCTGCTAACTCTCACAGCACTCAGGATGCCAAAGGAAACTTCTGGGGGCAAGATAGAACAGCTTGTGTCAGATGTGACAACACAGAGTCCAGGAGGCTATAGAGGGGTGGCCCTCAGGCGAGGTTTACCCGAAAAGAGAAACTGTCAGGAAAGACTGGCAAACCCACAGCCACAAACAAAAAGGGCAGCTTCTCCACGAGCCCGTCTCCACTGGCACACCCGCTTAGCAGTCTCCCATTCAACCTTGGTCTGACGCCACCCTTGCTATGAATCCTCAGGGCCGAGGTTCATTGCTTGAAAACCTATAGAACCCTCCTCAGTTTACCTCTGCACATCGCAGTCACTTTATCTCCCTGAATATTCAGCAAGCCTTCGTTGCTTTTGTACCCCAGATCACAGTCCCATCAAATCATTCGGTTCTGAATAAATTCCTGAACTACAACAACAGCATTGACCACAACAGCCCTTCTCAGATGTTACTTAGACTGACTTCTGAGTAAGTGTGAGGAGATTGACAGGGGAGGTGAACCGAGAGACCAGGATCCTGAGAGAGGAAGGCATGGGTGTGGGAGCTGGGAAGACAGGGAAGAGCCGAGGGAGGAGAGGCAGCCTAATGCTGTCTACAGCTTTCCCAGGTTCCTAAGTGTCAGGGCACAGTCAGGCCTACTCTGCAGCCATTGTTTCTGAAGTAAACATGATGAAAGTCAGACAAAATAATCACCCAAAGTGCTCAGCTGTGACAGCTTGGTCCTTAGGGCTTTACTAGACTTGACTTTCCTGAGACCTTGAGGGAAATCTTCAGCCAAAGTCCATTAAGCAAATTAAAACACAGGAGAAAAATAAACACAGATTGACAGAGATAGCAGTTTTATGAGGGAAAGGCAGTGGGGCCCCTATGAAGCTCCCAGCTGGTATTTAAAGTCACCGGCTCCCAGCCCTTCCAACTCTTAAAGACATGTACTCTCTAAGATACCCTGGCAGGCATAAAAAACAGTTACTGGAACTTTGTCCCCCACAAATACAAGAGCTGGCACAAGCTGAAATAAAAACACACTTGATGGGATCCCTCATTTCAGTTCCTGACTCGGGACAGGACACGAAGTGGTAAATGCAGAAGTGTCATCTATACCATGCACACCACGACAGGACAACAAACTGCATTAGTACAGATCTCCTCAAGCTGGAACCCCAATGTTGCAGAATCACACTGAAGTCATACCTGTTGGATGTAAATTAAGTATCTTCAGGATGAGGGGTCTTGTTATAATTTAAGCCCTCAATAATACAGAACTAGAAAAAACTCAGCATGCACATATACGAAGTGTCTTAGCACTGCAGAGGCGAAAGGGTTCAGACTGGAATTGCTTTTCTTATGCAGGAACTTAAAAATTTATTTCAGACATTTAAAAATAAAGTCATCACTTGTGTTGTGTCTCCAAAGTTAGGAATATTCCCTGGGGCCAGTGACTGAGCACTGCGCATATTTTCCTAAGGGGCAAGGGCAGCAAGGCATTAGATTTTCCGTTTAGATCTCTGGGGTAGATTCCGAGGGCCTTTATTCTTCATCTTGCCCTGAGGTTATGGAAAGCAAGCTGGTGCCAGCCCAGCTCTGCAGCTGATTCTCAGGCACCAGGAGGGTCCCCTTTGGGCAGAGCTCTGGCAAGAGGAAGGGTGTTGTCTAAACCCAAGTTCAGCCCTTGGATTTTCTAAACCAAATAAGTTCAGGGTTTCAAAACATCCTCACGATCCTAAAGGCTCAAGCTTCCTACATAGTGCGAAGCTCTTGACTTTAGCTCCTTAGGTTTTGCTTCACGCTGCACATCTATGTGCAGGGTTACAGGCTGTGGTGTGTTTGCAAACACAGGTAAAGGTACCACAGAGGTATCTAAACCCGTAACAAGTGGGGATTACAGCCTTCCAGAAATAGCATGGGGATATCTTTCAGAGAGAGGAAAAAAAATCAAACAATGTGCATTGATTTCAATAGATAACGGCACATTTTCCCATTATAAAGAACCATATTTTTAAAATGTAATGGACAAATCAGGCCTGGTAGAGCAGGCCTGAAGATAAGCTCAAGGCCTATCTGGACCACAGGCTCAGCTCAAGGCCAGCTGTGTAACTTAGACACAGACACTGTCACAAAAGAAAAGGTTAAAAGAGACTGAAGCCAGGCATGGCTGAGTGGGCCGACAACCCCACGGCTGGAGGGCACAAAGAAGAGGAGAGTGGAAGCTTGCTGCCAGCCAGTCTAGCCAAAATGGGAAGCTTCTAGTTCAGATGGGTGGGTGTGGGGGAGAGAAACAGACAGAGACAGAGACAGACAGAGTGAGAGAGACAGAGAGATAAGTTGGAGAGAGATGGCAGTACACATGCATCCTTCTCTGGCTTCCCTATGAGTGTGAGTGCACAAAGATGCACACCCCATATACTTGGATTTGTGTACCCCTCACACGCACACCATGCCCCTCCACACATGCACACACATATAAACACACACAGACGCATGCACACACGTAAACAGACAGACAGACATACACACACCCACATACATATACACATCACATCACAAAGAAACATTTTTAAAGACCTGGGAGCCAGTCCAGCGGTGCATAACTTTTCTAGCATGCATGGGATTCTGCATTGATTCTCCAGTACCACAGAATAAACAGTACCACAGAGGGAAAGCTTTCCTCAGTTCAAGGATAGCCAAATGGCCCTGTAAGAATCCCAAATCAACTAGCCGATGCTCTCAGATGAACCCCAAGTTCAGTCTTGCCATGGAGCACAGGGAAGGCAAACCAGTTCAAATCCAGAGAAACTGCAAACGTCATTTTGCAACTTTTTTAAGATCTCCCTGGACTTCTTCCACAACAGCAGCCTTGAGAAGCAGAAAGGACCCCAGTCTAGGCTCCTTCCTTGCTTGTCTTTTCCCTTTGGTTAGTGACGTTTGAAATGGCCAGGAAAATGAATGGATCTTGGAGGGAAAAAAATGGAGACAGGAGATTCAAATGCTCCCCAAACCTTGTTGCCAGCCAAAGGAAAAATCTGAAGAGATTAAGGGTTTTCCCAAACTCCCAAATGAAATTAGAAATAATCACCCCCTGGAAGTGCCCATGACTTTTAACATCCGTGGAATGCTTGCTTGAGTTAATATCAAATATTATTGCCACATCTGTGTTGGCGAGTGTAATTTCCGTGCAGTCTTAGAGCCTGGATTTTTCCCATGCAGCCCTGTTAGTGGTATGAACTCTGCCGTGAAAACTCAGATTTTCAGCCAGTATTCTCATTTGTCAAAAAGTGTTCGAATGTGTAAAGTCCCACGGCATGCACAGTGGAGTCAGACCTATAGGGGAGGGGCTGATGAGATGGGTTCCGTAGGGAACCAGATCAATACTGTGTAAACAGAGTAACAGTGAGGACCGGGCTCCCGAGCAGAAAGCTTTGCAGGAAGAAAGGGGGCCTTGACTAGTCATCGGAAACCTTTACCCCTCGAGACTATGAGAGAAACAGTGTCTATGTGTGACAAACAGCCTTTCATGAAGATTCCCCAGCTAGAACACGAGTGCACATCCCAGTTAATTTGTTAGAAGAGTGTTGGGCAAGAGCAGAACTTAACAACTGTGGACTGTACTAGATGACTGCTATACCCAGGAAGAGATGTGACAACTGGCCTTGTCAATGTACCTAGATAGGGGCTGCTCAGTGGAAGGCGGAGACTCCAAGTTAATTGGGAGCTTATTGTTCATTTGCTAACTCAACTTTCATAGATGTGTCCTATCAACTCAGTATAATGCTGACAAGCCAGATCTGCGGAAGGTGCCACCTACTGAGAACTCTTTCCTTCCCTCTTCTCTCTCTCTCTCTCTCTCTCTCTCTCTCTCCCTTTCTGATACAGCCTTTCATAGTCCACACTGACCACAAACTTGCTGTGTAGCTCAGAATGACCTTGAACTCCTGAGTCCTCCCCCCACTCCCACCTCCTATGCACCCCCAAAACTAGGATTACAGGCATATGCCACCAGGCCTAGCTTTATACAATGCTAGAGATCAAACCCAGGGCTTCTTGCTTGCTAGGCAAGCTAACCCCACCCCACCCCAACTTCATTTTTAGACAGAATCTAGCTATGTAGCACAGGTTAACTCTAAACTCTCTATGTAGTTTAAGTTGGCCTGAAACTTATGATCCTCCAGCTTAGATGCTGAGATGAGAGAGGAGTATTACCAAGCTCCATTAGTGACCCCTTAGAATAAACCACTTGATCAGAAACATTCATTCAAAAACACTTACTGAGTATCTTTTAGAGCCAAGCTTTGAACTAAATATTAAAATGTAGCAAGATAACCCTCTGGGATCCAGATTTATAATCTGAAAGTCAAAGTACATTATAATCTGAAAACCAATAACATTTTGGGGACCTCCTCCTGCTTAAAAAATAAAATTTCATTTTCATTATTTGTTTGTAACTAGTTTTCTTTAATTTATAAACTTCAAGAATCTAGACTTTTGTGATTTTCCCCCTCTTAATCTAAACTGTACAATTCAAAAGGTCACTAGACAGTCTCACCCACTGGTTCTTACCCTTGCAACCTGCTGACAAGGAGAGAAGAGAGAGACTCAAGCTGGAATTTTAAACACTTCTTACAAATTATTCCAAATCTCAGATGCAATAAATAAATGACTGAAGGGGAATCAGAGGCCCTTGGTTTATTCCCTCAGAACTCCAGTTCTGCTTGCTAGGAGAAGTGTTATCAGGGATTCCCCCTAGAGATCCCACGCCCAGGCCCAGCAGTGGTTGACTGGCAGTTCCATTCCACCGTATTAGAAGCCAGCCCTGGTATGTGTGTCTGCTGATTTTCTGACTTGTCCTAGCCTGGGAGTGCACGGTTGGATTGAATGATGGAAAAAGTCATGCCACACAGACATTTTCCTTTCGAGAAGCTGTGCAGAGTTCAGCCACAGGGCAAGCAAGCTTTTTCTGCATTTATCTTGGAGTAAGAAAAAATGAAAATGGCTGTAATGTGACATGCTGACACAGGAGAACAAAAACAGGGAAGGGTTACAAAGATATTGGCAAAGTGAAGATGTTTACCAATGGCCAGGCAGTTAGGGCAGGGAGCAGGGAGAAGCATAAATGCAGTAGGCAGGACTGCACACACACACACACACGCACACACACACACACACACACACTCTCCAGGAGTACGGCAGGCACAACTGAAGAAGACTGTGGTATAGTACAACTGTGAGCAAATTGGTATTTCATTCATTGAGTAATGGATGCGATCCTACTGTCCTAAGCTCTGTGTACGAAGTATTCTGAAGTGTTTGGGACCCTAGAGAAGACTCACTTTGCACGTACCAAATACCACAAGTATGAGAATAATCCAAAAGGCCCAGAGCCAGATGACTGCCACAAAGGACACACGTGAAGGATTTGAGTCGGGTGAAACCATCCACCTACAGGCAGAACAGACTTGCTGACTTAGCTCAGCAGTCTTGGGAATAGGAGTTAGGTCGGATTTAGTCTGTCACTGCCAAGTTCACTGCCTTGGTTCACTCTATCAGTCTGAGAAGCATTTACTAGGAAATATCCCAGAGATCACTGAGGAGTGGATCTCCATCTTGAACGGCTTTGTAGTTCTTCATCACAGTAACTGACAAGCCTGCAAGTTACTCCTCCCTAAGACTTGCTTTTCACCGTGGTAACAGTGACAGTGAGAGGACTGATCTCTGTTAATGATGATAACCAACCTGTGTTTCTTTCTTCTTGCATGTCTGGTGTTTTTCTAATGGCATGCATGCATTTTCCCATTAAAAGGGCTCTGCTAGTATTACATTTTCCAGAGATTCAGGAAATTCCCTACACTTCGGACTTTAATGTCAGCTAACCAATATGCTGGAGGCTTTGTCTCCAGCTTTTGGCACTGCTGTTAGGTGTCAGAGACCTAGAGGAAGGCAGATATGTAATTGTTCATACTCTTCAGGAGACATCAGAGCCCTTCCCAACTTCATTTCCTGGATACCGTGGAGGGAGCAGGCCTCTGTCACGGGCTTGCACCACATGGCCCTGTGACCAGAGGAACAGAATCAAGCAACCATATTTTGCAATCTGATTCCAGAGCTTGCATTAGTTTTTTAGACTTATTTTATGTATGTGTTTTGCCGCTGTGTACGCGTGTGAGTGAGCGTGCGTGTGTGCACGTGCACACACACACGTGTACCATGTGAATGCCTGTACCCATGAGGGTCAGAATAGAATTGAATCATCTAGAACTGGTTACAAGATGCCGTGTGAGTGCTGGGAACTAAACCCCTGTACTCTGTAAGACCAGCAAGTGCTCTTACCATTGAGCCATCTCTCCAGCCACCAGAGCATGCATCCTTAACATTTCAATTTCTTTTACACATAAAATATTTTTCTTATATAATATGTAAATGTATACAATAAATAACTATGAACCAAAATATACTGAAATCAAACTTTTTCCTGCTTCTTTATTCAGATGCAGCACTGCAATTGGTAGCCTAGCAGTTTGATCATGGTGCCCATTTGGAAGGGCTGCTCTGCAGTCCCAGTGCCCAGCCACAACTGAGGATCTGTCTACCAGGCACTATCCAAGGGGATCTGCGGTGGTAGGCAACAAGATTCAATGAGCAGACAGGGCACAGCAGGCTGGCTATAGTCAGTGGGATGCTAGGAGCCAAGGTTGGGACCACTGAGAGGGAAGTGACTGCAGTAGGCTCGAGCAGTTTCCAGTAACGAAAGAGAATTCTCTTCCCCAAGGTGTTACAGCTCTATAAGACAGGCACTCTCAGAGGGTCTTTGATGACATAACTTGTGCACTTTATCCCACGAAGACAGGGTCTAATATACATTTTGGGGCAGGTTGGGATCTAAAAGCAGGTGCTTTCTATTGCCTTGCTCTGAGATGTTAGGGATGCCTCATCTGCATGTCGGAGGTGGCTTAGGGTGTTGCTTCTTTATTACTGATTATTTCAATCCTCTTAGTAGGGTGTCATGATCCTGTGTTCCAGGACAGAAACTTGGTCAGCAATATATTAAACACCTACCATTCTCAGATATGAGCATTACTAGGGTTTCTGAATCCTCTTGACCTTCCCAAGTTTTCTGTCTGGTGGCTTAGTCCACTGCCCCACACACAACCTCAGGAAATTCATAGATCAGAAGCCCAAAGCGTGATATTATGACATATAGGCATGTTAACTGACTAGTAGAGAATTATGACCTCAAAGAGGTCACTTTTAGAAACATCTAAAAGACAAAGAACAATTCTTCGCTGTGGTATAATTGTTCTCTCATCTGTGTTTGGAGTTTGTGCAATGAGCTTACATGGCAATTGTAGCTTCCTTTCTCCAAAATAGCAAAGGCAGAAGCAGGGTAGCCATGGCAGAAGGTGGCAAGCGCTGGGCCACAGAAATGAGTTATGATTTACTACCTATCGATCTCTGGTTATTTTATGAGGCTTCCGTATGCTCTGTTCTTCTGTCTGTGCTGGGTAAAAGAGTCAGTCAGGGGTCTTTGCCGAGCCCACATGACTCAGGATTTCCCCATAAGTGAGCCTCCCTCACCTTGAGTGCTCTGTTGAAATTGCTATATTTCTGTTTAGTATTCTCAGACTTAGCCATTTTAGTCATCAAAGTGACACAGTGGTTTACACAGGGCTCGAGCAATGTCAGAAACCGCACTATCAGCCCTGTGTAGTAGCACATGTCTATAATCCTTGAAGGAAGGATCATTAGTTCACGGCCAGCCTGAGATACAGATGTGTTCTAGGCCAGCTTGGGCTACATCGTGTCTCAAAAATAACAGTAAGTGAATCTTAAAACCAGCAGCTCACAGCCTTAAGGTAAGATACCTTCCTTTAGTTTTTAAGCATAATTCAAACCAAGCCCTATTCACAGCCCCAGTTTTCATGCTTCTACGACTTTCCATATTGCCTTGGGGCTAAGAATGAGTTTGCTCACTCTACAAGATGGTTCTGGTCTCTGTTGTTGAGTAGGCACCCCTTTGAGGCCTTTAGTCTCTAAGTGAACATGCCTTGGGCAATGCATTTTTAATACCTCCAGTTAATACAACCAGCCCTGTATCTCTGCTGATTCCATATCCATGAATTCAGCCTGGATTAAAAATATTAAAATGTGAAAGACTTACAACTGAGACTGTGTGGGCTCCTCACTTGTCATTTTGTCAATGACATGGGGTAATTATTTCCATAGCATTTATATCTCACAGGCTACTGCAAACAGCTCAAAGATAACCTAAAGCATTTAGAAGCAGATGCACAGATTATATGCAAATATGATACCCTTTTATACCAAAGATATAAGTGACCAGGAGGTATATATGGTCAAGTCTCTGTGGATGCTTGGTACAGCCATATTGTACATCTCTCAGAAAAGGTCACTCACTGAGACAGCCTCAGTGATGAACACTCTGCTGTGGGTTCCCTTGGCAAGCTGCTTAACTGAGCCCAGCAGGGTGTCCAGACACACCATCCATGTTACTAGAAGAAATAATAGGGACACTGTTTTACTCGCTGGTGGCACTACTGGCACATGGGCAGCATGCCAGCACCCATATTCTTACATACATACTCTCTTCAGAAGACCAAAATCAAGAAAACTTCACATAAGCATGAGTTATAGGTGTTTTCCAGAGCGTGCTTGGAGAAGCCACCACTAAAGCAGCACTGTGGTGCCGTTTAAGAAAGAGTCTAGTACAGGCAAATCTAAGGAGGCAAAGCCTAAGTAATTACCGGAGCTTGGGAAGGGATGGGAAGAGCTGGTTTCAGAGGGGAGGGGAGTGATGGAGATCTGGGATTAGGTAGAAGAGAATACATGGCACTGAGTATGCAAATACCTCAAGATCATATGCTAGAAAGTGTTGGAAGGAGTGCAGTTCATGTTACATGGACTTTGCATAGTAGATGCGCAAATGCTGCACACGTGGAAGCCACACTGCCATCACTCCATTATAATGGTTAAGGCAGTGCATTGGTGTTTCTGACTTGGTTGTCCCCTGTGGACCAAAGCATGAGTCAGTTTAGCAACCTGAGTGCTTATGTTCATGCTATTTGGCTTGTCTTACTTCATGTGGCTTCCAGATAAGTGGATTAAGAATAATGCATGTATACATTTCTTTTAGTTAGTACCAATATATGGCAGTATATCTCAGTATAGAAGTTACAGGTTATTATATAAAATTACAATGCTCAGACTACACATCCAAGCTTAACAGAATGAGGCGTAGTGCCTGTAAGCTTTCCAGCACCAGGATGAGATCTCTGAGTTAATCAACTTATAGAGAGAAAATGTTGGCTTCAGCTTACAGGTTTGGAGGTGTCAATTCATGATCTTTGGGTCTGTGATGGCAGAGCACTCTGGAGACACATGGCAGAATGAAACTACTCATATCAGCCAAGAGGCAAAAGAGATAAGCAGGAGTCAGAGACCTACAGTCCTCAAGGTACATCCCAGTGATCCTAAGCACCCAGCAGATCCCATCTCTTGCGATCGATGTTATATAAAGAAAGCTCTTTAATAATAGTTTATACAATAACTTTCCATGAGGAATTGGTAAATGGCTAAAAAGATTATCAATAGAATGGGCTACTCATTTTTATAATAGTCAAACATGTCACATTCGCCAAGTTTTTCTGCGATTGGTGGGTCATGATGTCACAATATAGTAATCATCAGACCCTTTAACTTGCTTTCAATTCAATTTAGACCTACAGAAAATGTGCCCAAGGGCACAGAGGCTCCCTGTGGTTTCCTCAGGCTTCACACACAAAGTATCTCACATTACACAGCATGCCTGTCAGAACTAAGAAACCAGCGTGGCTGCAGAGGCATGAACACAGCCTTCTCTCTTCACCAGCTCTAAGATCCTGGCTTTCTGGGATCCACTAGCTGGATGTAGTCATCATGGTTGATGACTTGCCTTGTCTGTGAGTGTTTCCCTGGGTCACTCGTCATGACTTGACAGTTTCAGAGGTACTGGCCGGGTACTTCACAGGTTGTACTTGGTTGATCTGGTGTTCTCAATAATGTTTTTGCATCCTACTGGGCTATTGATTTGGGGGAACAAAACTACAGTGGCCTGTTACTAATGAGGTCAACCCTAGTCCCATGGCTGAAGCAGAGTCTGCCAGACTTCTTCACCACAAAGTTAGTTTTGTTGCTTTTCCTTGTCTGTTGGAAATAGGGATTGGGCCCAGCCCCTCCTAGAAGGGAGGGCAATTAAGCTCCATTTCCTGGAGCTCACAATAATCCGTGAAGATCATTTACAATTTTTCTGTGTAACATTCTCCCTGTGACATTTACTCTGTCCTTCATTCACATGCATTCAGCAGTATTCATTTCCTTCTTGCTCATTAGAATATCATAGCATGCCTGTTTATTTCTTTGCTCAAACTGTTTCAGTTCTGGCCCGCAGGAGTTTATTTAGTTTGGCTTCACTGCCCCTTTGATATGTTCAGCCACTCCACACCCTCTGGTTCTTCTCTTTTTAAATACTTCCTTATTTTCTTACACTAACAAGATGATCCCGGCTCAGCCTCATCTTGCTTTTTTTTCATGCCCTCATTCTAAAACCAGCCAATTTTCCAATGAGTTCTGGTTCCTTTGGTTGGAGAATAAGACTGGATGCAGATTCTGGGCAATGGGTGTGTGCATTGCCACGGAAGTGTCTCTGTACCTAGGTTCTCTGAGGAGACAAGTTAAGAATAAACATATGTGGACTAATGTATGTACACATCCTGAGAGGAAATGATACGTGATGGATAGAGGGTTGAGGACTGGCAGGTAGCTGTTGATCCTGCTTGCTCACATTCACCATCATTAGATTTATTCTGTTTCTATAAAGCGACCCTGTCAGTGTGAAATATCCGCCCCCATCAGCTACAATCTACTGATGCAATTGATCAATCCTACTTTATACACAGTTGTGTGTGTGTGTGTCTGCTCATGCATGTGTGTGCCACTGTATGTGTATGTTTGTAGGTACGTATGTAGAGGCCAGAGGTCAGCAGGGCTCTTCTCAGGTGCTATCTGAGTTTTTGAGACTTCTACTGAGCTATCTTGCAAGCTCTGGATAATTCTGAAGCCATCTTCCCAGTGCCAGGATTATAGGCATAAGCCACAGTGCCCAGCTTTCTGGACGGGCACAGTTGCTAACTCTTTGTGCTGTGTGGCTTTACGAACTTCGACTCATTCATAAAGTCAGGTGTGTACTACCCTGCTACTACAGAGAATCTCTCCAATGACTTGAGATTCCTCTGTCTGAACTGCCATTGTCAAGCCCTCCCCTGATCACTGACCCAGAAAACCACCGGTTTCTAGACCCAGGGTTCTGCCTTTTCATGTCTTTTGGTCTAGGTTGCCTTCACTAAGTAAACTGCATCTGAATCATGTGTGGTCTTAAGGGTCAGTCCCTTGATCAGTGCTACTGTCCACAGTAAGATGTACAAAGGCTCATGACTACCTTTCCCCCATGAAGGACATCTTTGTTTTCTCTTGTTCTTTTGGTTACCCATAAAGCTATGCTATAAACCTTGCTTAACTTGGTTTTGTATGAACACAATTTTTTGATTCCCTTGAATAAGTACGTTAGGGTTGTTTGGTTTGTACCATAAGCCTGTGTCTAACTATGCAAGGAACTACCCAGCCTCTTTCCAAACGGGCCGAGTCCTGCTGCATTCTGCCAGCAAGGAATAAATGCTTCTTCTCCTCCCTGGCTTTATTGGGTACCACCAGTTTGTTGTCAGAATTCCAGCTTGCACTGAAGCAATGAGTAATTATAGTTTTAAAATTGTCTTAGCAACAGATGATAGAAGCCATTGTCTGACATGCTTTGCCATCTGCATTTCTTTGATGCCCATTTCAGGCCATCCAGAGACTGCCTCACCTGGGGATCCATCCTGTATACAGTCACCAAACACAGACACTATTGAGGATGCCAAGAAGTGCTTGCTGACAGGAGCCTGATATAGCTGTCTCCTGTGAGGCTCTGCCAGAGCCTGACAAATACAGAGGGGGATGCTGGAAGCCAACAGTTGGACTGAGCATGGGGTCTCCAATGGAGGAGTTAGAGAAAGGACTGAAGGAGCTGAAGGGGTTTGCAACCGCATAGGAAGAACAACAATATCAACCAACCAGATCCCCCAGAGCTCCCAGGGACTAAACCACCAACCAAAGAGTACACATGGAACAACCCATGGTTCCACTCGCATATGGAGCAGCCCATGGCCTTGTTGAGCATCAGTGGGAGGAGAGCCCCTTGGTCCTGTGAAGGCTCAATGCCCCAGTGTAGAAGAATGCCAGGGCAGGGAGGCGGGAGTGGATGGGTGTGGGAGCACCTTCATAGAAGCAGGGTAAGGGGGGATGGGATAGGAGGTCTGGAGAGGAAACCGGGAAAGGGGATAATATTTGAAATGTAAATAAATAAAATATCCAATAAATGAAAGAAAAAAAAGAATGTACCCCACAGTCTCAGCCATTTGAATATGTAGTCTCTACTTTGTGTTCTTGGGTAGGTTAGGGGGTGTGGCCTTAGTGGAGGAAGTGTATCAGTGAGATTTCAAAAACCATTTGCCTGTTGGCTTTTTCTGCTTCCTGCTTGCAATGTGAGAGATGAGCTCTTAGCCTGTAGCTCTCAGCCTCCAGCCCCAGTCACCTTTTGTGACAGTCATCATCTGTATCATTTGCTTGCTGTCCTAAGGATCCTAACCCTCTGGAACTGTAAGTCCAAACAAATTCTTTCTTCTATAAATTTAGCTAGTCATGGTGTATTATCACATAGCAATAAAAGAATGACTAAGATGGTATATAAAAATATGAATGGCTTTTGTATATTTCCCCCATTGCCTACAAAGATGTTAAGCGGGTATTTTAGAAATAAGAAAAAGATTCTTAAGCTGTTCCTGTGGTCTCACTGACTGGTAAGATCTGGTTTGAAGCATTCTGAAGGGGGTGGAGAATGAGCCTTTACTTTTTCTCTTGTCACACACATTTCTCAGAACATCCATGAACAGAATCCATATACAAAAAGATGCTCAAGCGACTTGGAGCAAGGGAAACAGAAGCAGAGGCTCCACTGAAAACTGTATTTTACCTCATACTGGCAACTACTGTATTTGATGTTTAAGTGTATAAGGAAGGCAGGGGAGAAGCAGCTCTGCCTTCTGGCGTGAATCCATAGGGAAGGCAATCTGATGATAGATTATAGTATCATAAAAACTCAGCAATTCCATTCTTAGGAATTTATCCTACAGACATTCCTACAAGAGTAAAAAAATAGCATATGTGTGGGATTATTAACTATAATATGTTTGTATTAGAAGAAAGAAATAGCTCCAGTATACACAGAGATTAACTGCATCTGTTATGCTAGCTCTGAACAATGTTGTATTATGCAGGCTTAAAAGTAAATTTGGACAAAATATCTGCATTTTTGGCAGATGAGAGTTAAGAAAATGTAGTGATTAAGTACAACCAGCAATATCCTTCTAACTAGACCTGCATATCTCAATAAATGAGCTTGAAACTCGGTCTTTCTGGTCACACCAATGTTTTCAGTAATAATGAAAGAATGTTGTCTTAGTTTCCATTGCTATGAAGAGAAATGAAGGCCGCTCTGATAAAGGCAAACATTTAGTTGGGGCTTACATACAAACAGATTCAGAGGTTTAGTCCAGTATCTTCATAGCTGGAAGCATGGCAGCATGCAGGCAGACATGGTGCTGGAGAGGAGCTGGGAGTTCTACATCTTGAACTGAAGGCAGCTAGGAGAAGACTGCCTTCTAGGCAGCTAGGAGGAGGGTCTAACAGCCCACCCCTACAGTGACACACTTCCTCCCACAAGGCCACCGTCTGGGCCAAGCATATTCAAACCACTCCATTCTACTCCCTGGCCCCCATAGGCTTGTTCAAACACTTAAGTCTGTGAGGGCCATGCCTAAACATATGATTAATGCAAAATACATTTAGTCCAATTTCAAAAGTCCCACAGTCTATCACAGTCTCAACAGTGTTTTAAAGACTAAAGTTCACAGTGTCTTCTGAGATTCACACAATCTCTTAATTGTAATTCCCTATAAAATAAAAATAAAAATACAGATCACATACTTCTAACATCAAAGGACATATATTGCCATTCCAAAATATCATACTGAGGAAATACTGGACCAAAACAAGGCCAAAAATCAGCTAGGCTAAGTCCAAACTCAGTATCTCCATATCTAATGTCAAAGTGCTCTTCAGCTCTCCAACTTCTTTCATCTTTGTTGACTGCACCAAACTTCTTTCTCTTGGGCTGGTTCTACTCATCAGCAGGTATCCAGGTCTAGCACCTCTAACATCTGAGGATCTTGAGGCAACCTCAACTTCACAGCTTCTTTTTTCAATGTCTGGGATCTATATATGATCTTCTGGGCTCCTCCAAAAGGCTGGCGTCACTTCTCCAGGTCTTCCCTCTGCAGCACGTTTGTCTCTAGTTGACTCCACTCCACTGCTGCTGTTGCTCTTAGTGGTCATCCTATGGTACTGGCATTTCCAGTACACTAGAGCCTTCTGATGAAATTAGGCTTGACCAATAGCCTCTCATAGGCTCCCTTCTTGACGGTAAGCCTCAACTTCTTTGCATGATCCCTTTAGTTTTGGGCTATCAACTGCAACTGGGGCTTCGCCTTCACTAATCATTTTGCTTTTCTCTCTCCATGACCCCTTCATGCCTTCAAAACCAGTACCACCTGGGTAATTCTTACACATTACCAAGTCCAGCTACAGCTGAGATACAACTTTGGTTATCTCTGAAACTCAGCTTCTTTGTACTCTCACAAAACTCCCAGAAAATTTCACCTCAGTGATGCTGGTCTCTTATTAATCATCGCTAATTTTTCAGCTCCATCTAACCAGCATCAGTTGTCCCAGAAACCCCTTCTATTCTTGACTCTAAAGCCAGCGTCACATGGCTGAAACTGCCGAGTTCTGCTGATTGCTGGGGCTGGAACATGGACCCTTGGTTCTATTACATCCTTAACGTCCCTAAGCTTGGCTCTCCTGGAACTTGCTCTGTTAACCGACCTTGCACCCAGAGATCTATATGTCTCTGTCTGCTGAGTTCTGGAATTAAAGTCCTGTACCACCACCCCTGGACCTAAGCTTTTATCTACTTTGAACTTGCTCTATATCAGGCTGGTCTTTCGCTCAACTTGCCTCTGTCTCCTGGGATTAAAGGTGTGGACCACTATGCCTGGGCTTTTCATGGCTAGGCGCTGGGACAGCCAAGACTGCAGAGATACCTTAGCACCAATGTCTTTCAGGATGGTCCATTAATCCCCACTTAAAGCATTCCACTGCTTCCCAAATCCAAAGTCTCCAAAGCCTCATTCTACCAAATTAAAGCATGGACAGCCTATCACAGTCATATCCAACTCCTAGTACCAGCTTCTGTCTTAGTTAGGGTTTCTATTGCTGTGAAGAGACACCATGACCAAGACAACTCTTACAAAGACAAACATTAATTTGGGGCTGGCTTACAGTTTCAGAGGTTTAGTCTAGCATCATCATAGCAGGAAGTGTGTCAGCATACAGGCAGACATGGTACTAAAAGGAAACTGAGAATTCTACATCTTGATCTGAAGGCAGCTGGGAGGAGGGTCTCAAAGCCCACTCCCACAGTGACTCACTTCCTCCAACAAGGCTACACATGCTCCAACAAAACCACTACCTGGCCAAGCATATTCAAACTACCACAGATGCTAACCACGTTACAAGTATTGTATTAGGCCTGGGAGTTCTTTGCCCTTTTGTAAATTGTATTCCTGTCTTCTTGGATGCTATTAAGTTCTACTTGAATTCTCCTGGTCTTCTGAAAATATTTTATTAATAGCAGTTTGCTTAAAGCAAATACATTTTATGTTGTTAAAGTCTTCAATGTTAATTTAACCTCTATCTTTTAAAATATGACATATATATGTTAGTAGTTGGTAAAGCATGGAAGGGTAGGAACCTGTAATTGGAATTTGGGATTCATGCCCACTTAGTGATGGGAGTTGGAATGAAGTTTAGAGATTGCCATTTTATAGAGATGATCTTACTTGCATAGGAGGCACTGGCTAAGCTGTCTTATGGATCAGACACCCAACAAGACTGTTCTGAACATTGGGGTTCTAGAACCCAGGCAACTGGACATAAAGGATACAAGAATTCTTCCTTTGCCAAGGCTCTAGGGAGAAGGCCTGGAGCTAGTGAAGGATCACTTGTGCCTTGTGAGAATCAGAAATGGCTTTAGGGGATTCAGGAAGGTCCTGGGAACTACCATTCACTGACTGAGTAAGTAGAACCAGGTTCCTTCCACTGATCACCTAGGAAAATGGTCTACAGACAGCACTAGGACTCTGCCTTCTCTGTAAGAGCAGAACCTCAGCTGTTTGACCATCCCAGCAAAGGCAAGCCCTCAGCATTGCCAAACAGTATGCTTGGGGCTGCCATTGTTGTGACTCTTGTTTCGATCTGTCTCCGAGCAGACTCTGATGCAATGGATGAAATCTGACTCGATTTGTAGGCTCTGCCTGACATATTATTTATCTGCCTTTTTGTGCCTGCTGTAGAGCCACAGGCCAACACATTTCCTATGAAGAGACAGATAGTATTGTAGATCTGGTTGCCTCCACACTTTGGCATGGTTCTTTGGGCCTGCCACTGCACTGTGGAAACAGTCAAGCACAATATATCACCATATGGGCAGACCAAGGTTCCAATAAAACTTTACTTGAAAAACTACACCTAGTTTGCAAGCCTCGTCCTTCACAAGCACCTAGTTGCTCCATTGCTTAGAAACTTAAAGCCCCTTTGTGGTTCTATACCAGTCTTTGCGTGCACACAGAGTCTGGGTTTCAACCTTCTCTCTCAATTGGGGAATCTAGTTCTGTGGGATTAACTAGCAGTGTAGGAAGATTCTACACAGGTGCAAAAAAAACAATAATAGACACAAACTGTACAAATATTGAGTCAGTGTCCCAAATAGGTATCAGAAACCTCACACCAGCCTCATTCCATCAAAACAGGACTGCTTGAAGAAGGTATTATTTGTATGGGAGATCTTGTTGGAAGCCCATCATCAGAAAGAATGGCAACTCTTGCTTCTCCACCCCTTTAAATAACCTGTCACCAGCTTCCTTTGTTGTCTCTGTTCCTCATCTCACACTTCCCACTCATGTAACCCACTGTCCTCTCTCCACTGTAATTCACCAGGCCAAACATATAGGTACCTTGACTGGAGTAAAAGCGCAGAGACCCTTCAAAAGCCAAGCAACCAACCAACCAACCAAACAAACAAACAAGCATCCATTTGCAGTGTCAGATGAGAGGCTGATATGTTCAATCCAATACCTCTCCATCTGAAAAAGTGTCAAACTAGGGGGATGACAGAGAATAGACCTTTCACCAAACCAGATGTTCCATGTCTCTATAGGCCCGCCTATGTCTCATCTCTGGCTGCAATAAGATAATTCTGTGTGCATATGTAGGGAACACCTTCCTCCACGTGTTCTTTCTTTCTCTTCTATATAGAGAGTTAAGGTGAAAATCTGGAAATGCAGTGATTTCCCCCTTGGATGTCAGTGAGGGAGGGTTCATTTCTGTTTGATTCTAAAGACACAGCTGCAAGAGTCTTCTTATTCCTGCCCTGTGTACTGTGTCTGAGTGGTTTTCTCCTTTTTCCCTGAGGGAGGTTCAGGATGGCTGAAATGAACAGGACGTACTCAGGTGGGGGAGCCGACAATCAGAAAGTCCTGAGGTGGGGGGTGCCCATAACCAGGATTACTATATTCTGAAATTCTCACTGATGACTGGTGCTCTGGGGGTGAATCAATGTCTGACTGCTCTCCTGATCTTTGACAGGCTCTGCGTCCAACGGGCCATCAGGATGAAGGCTGTTGGTGTCTTCACCCTAATTATCAGCTTCAGCATAGTCACAGAATCCAAAATCTACACTCGATGTAAACTGGCAAAAATCTTTGCGAAGGCCGGCCTGGACAATTACGGGGGATTTACCCTTGGAAACTGTGAGATTCCTCCCAAGCCTCCAGCCTCAATCTACTTTTGAGAGTTGGTGTCTGCTATGAGGTGCTGTAGGTCCCCTCTATGTTTTCACCGGGTGGTCTACAGCTTGGCCAACTCTACCCCTACTAGAGATGGCTGCTAGCTCTTCACATGTTCTCCTATCTGCACGCTCTTACCCTTCTCCCGTCTTCCCATAGCCCTTAGTTTGTCATTGCTATAGTCCTGTGCTCATGACCACAGGGAAGGAAAAGAAGAATGATGCCTCCCTTTGCAGTGTGAGGAGTAAGCTAGGCTTCTTCTTCCAGATGAGGCTCAGCTACTGGCTACTGTGCAGGTTCTGATATGGCTCCCTGCTGCTGTACGCATCTCAGTATCCTGACGATATTTCTCATTTGTGCATCCTGCCCAAAGGTCTGCTGGGAGGAGGCCACTGGATAGCATACATAAAGAACTTCGCCTCATGGAGCAGGCTGAGACAAAGTTCTTTCCCTACCCATTAGGGCTCTGCATGGCATACTATGAGAGCCGTTACAACACTACAGTCGAGAAAGTCCTGGAGGACGGGAGCACTGACTTTGGCATTTTCCAGATAAACAGCTTCACGTGGTGCAGAAATTCAAAAAAGCATCAGAAGAATCACTGCCATGTTGCCTGCTCAGGTACTGTTTCTGATCACCTAGATTCGTCAGCTTCAGGAGCAAAGATAAGACCATAGATCGAAGGACATACACGTGTATCTGCTTTAAAACTAAGAGGTCAAATTCACAAGTAAGTCTGCTCCAGGGCATGTGGATGACTCGGCAGCTTCTCCTGTGGTGTATGTGCACAAATTCCTGCGAGGGTGGTTTTTAGTAAGCTCTCCATGAAGACAGGTCTTTTTGTGGATTGAGACATTCCAGTTTTCAGCAGGGATGGAAAGCATTCCTTGCCATGGGCACACCAGAATTGATCTTCTTTGTGCACAGGACTGTTTACTTGAGTGTATTAAGACAAATGATTTCCATTTCCAATTTTTTTCATTTTTTTTCATATTTTATTTATATTTCAAATGTTTCCCCCTTTCCAGATCTCCCCTTTGGAACCTCCCCATTCCCTCCGCCGTCCCCCTGCTTCTATGGGGGTATTCTCTCAAAACCCACCCACCCACTCTCGTCTTCCCTCCTTGGCATTCTCCTCTACTTGGGGATCTAAACACCCTCAGGCCCAAGGGCCTCTCATCCCCCTGATGGCTAACAAGACCCTCCTCTGCCACATATGTGGCCAGCACCATGGGTTCCTCCATGTGTATTCTTTGGTTGGTAATCCAGTCTCCTGGAGCATCGGGAGGTCAGGCCAGTTGCCACTGTTGCTCCCTCCATGGGGCTGCAAACTCCCTCAGCTCCTTCAATCCTTTCTCCAAGTCCTCCATCTGGGACCTCACACTCAGCCCTACTGTTGCTGCGAAGTGACTCTTGGGTATTTCAAACTTTTGGGCTAATAACCTCTTAACAGTGAGTACATACCATGTTCATTCTTTTGTGACTGCGTTATCTCGTCCATTTCTTAAAGAGTAGAAATTAAACTAGGATTCACTCCCTGCTTTTCCATTTCTGTTATTAAGGAACATATGTATGGCCAGTATGAAGATCAGAAAGCAATAAAATATAGCAGGCATGCTCTGCTTCACCAAGCCTTACCCAGTGAACAAGAGTATGTGCTCATACGAAAGCTAAGTCCATGGCTGGGCAGGACAGGGATCGATTGATGGGCTCCAGAGAAATCCAGGACTGGGGATCTGTTGTATAGTACTTGCCTGGCATGCTGGAACCCCTAAGGTCAGTCCTTAGCTCTATCATGAAAAGAAATAAGGTTTTATGAAAACCACTAACCTGGGATATGAAAAATATACAGGATTTGAGAATTCAGAGACAAGAATCATTCTAGGCTAAGGAAATGGCAGAAATAAAGAACTACACATGGAAACATTTAGGAACAGGGGGAATACTGAGACATTCTTCTTATGGGGAGAAAAAGGAAACCAAAGTGCCATAGCAAACATGCTAGGAAAGGCTGGTAACTGCTGTTTGAGGGGTGGGTGGTGGCTGGACTAAGGACTGATTTGCAAGAAGGGAATGAAATAGGTCAAAGGAGACGCCACCTAAGCATCACTGTATTGAGAACAAGTCCTCAGTGGTGGACACAAGGGGAGAGCTGGACATAGGGGAGGAGCTGGACATAAGGGGAGGAGCTGGACATA
>JADRCH010000358.1:904364-940872 GCA_019843965.1 Rhynchomys soricoides | reverse complement strand
AGAAAGAAAGAAAGAAAGAAAGAAAGAAAGAAAGAAAGAAAGAAAGAGAGGAAGAAGGGGATTGAGCAGCATCCATGAATCCATTTCTCTGTATGAGCCAATGCATAATTTTAACCCTTTCATAGAATTATAAGAAAAGCTTGTGCTGCCAATGCCATGATGCTTGTGGTCAGTTGGAGGCATCAGTAGAAAACCACATGACCTCATCCCTGCTTGGCAACCACTGTGCTCATCAGGGATCATTGATAAAGCTAGAACAAGGGAAAAAGGAGCATTTTGGGAACAGAACGAAGAAAGAGCTTTGGAGATTTAGCAACCGGTGGCAGAAAGCAAGGATTAGAGAAGGAAAATACCATGAGGAAATCTCTCATGGGACGTGAGAGAGAGAGAAACGTGGGAGAGAGAGAAAGATGGAAATCAGGAGAAATATGGACAAGATCATGCAGAATAGAATGATATGCGCCTTGATAGGAGAGAAGAAAATGTTCAACCCTTTCATCAAGTTCTCATTTCCACCCATATCACAGCATACACCAAAGTACCCAAACTAGGAGATAGGACTCCAGCATGTAAGACCTATACTGTGACTCACATAATGGAGGCTCACTCTCAGGTACATCCTCCCAAAACTACAGAATGGTTAAGAGAGATGAAATCCACTATGTGTTCCTACTAAGAAAAAGAACATCTGTGGTCCGTACGGAAGATTAAGCACCATAATATTTCTCAACTACAACACTGGTAGAGGTAGAAAGAGGAAAGGGGTCCAAAGTTCTGAAGAAGAGTAACTTCCAATAGAAATTCATTCGTTAGTCAAATCATCAATACATTTTGGTAAAAACTAAAAAATTCACCTGGTATATCATATGGTGTTCTGACTTCACAGAATTCTCACTTTTTAATTATGGAAAAAGTTAACGATTTATTTCTTTGATAATATCATAGTTTATTTTGCTCATATTCCCTCTGTACCCAACTCCTTTTAGATCCATCCTACCACCTGCCCTCCATGCACACTCAGTGTTCTTCCTTTTCCTCTCTCTCTCTCTCTCTCTCTCTCTCTCTCTCTCTCTCCCTCTCTCTCCTCAATGAGTCCAGTCTCTGTTACCCAACTAGACTTAGAAGTGGGGTCTAGAGTACGGATGACTTACCAGGAGTCACACCATTAAAGAAAATGGACTCTCCTAGCAGATATCAAATGCTAGTAATTTCTCAGTTCATAGTGGCATTCCATGCCCACCTCAACGTTCCATGCTGGGATTCTTTCTGACTTGAGCTTGCAGATCCTTATGCATGTTGTCACAGCCTCTACAAGTAGTTCATATGTATATGTCCTATTGTGTCTGGAAAAGGGTTCCCTTGAAGTTATCCATCACCTCTTGCTCTTGCAGACTTTCTGACCCCTCTTCTGTAAAGATTACAAGACTTTCACTGAGGGGTGTGGATATCCTACTGGGGACTGAGCACTATAATTTCTCATCTATTCATGTTCACCACTTGAGGGTTTCAATATTAATAGCCATCTGCTTCAAAAGAAAACTTCTCTGATGAGGGCCAAGTGAAGTTCTGATCTTTGAGCATAATAACAAGCCTTTAGGAATCACTTTCATACTGTGTCCATTTGGCACAATAATACTGTTGAGTTCTCCCTAGGTTCAATGCATACCCAGCCATAGGTTTTCAGCCATGGCCACAGTGCCAGATACGGGTTTCATCTATGGAACAGGCGTTAGATTCTATCAGAAATTGGTTGATTTCTTCCACAACATTCATGCCACTATTTCGCTGGTGAGCATATCTTGTCAGGGTGGTCATTATAGATTACCAGATGAGATTCAGATTACTCTTCTCCACCAGAAGCATACATATCACAGGGCCATGACCAGAAAATCTAGAGGGAAATAATCCCAGATGCATCATCCTCCCTCCTTCCCTACTTACCTCTGTTCACCCTGAGGTCAGAGGACATGGCGGTCCATTGGTGGCTTCTTTGTGGATCAGTTTGTCAGAATGCAGAGCATGGTGAATGCAAATATGGAGAAAGGGTCCAGCACGGCCCCCACATAATTTTCTCAAAACACTCTTAGAGGAATTTTTCACGAAGAAGATAAATTAAAGCAAGGAAAGCAAAGACACAAATATAGTGGGACTTTCTCAGAGCTTCGAGGGGTATAAATAATGCCACAGAGGATTTTTAATATTTGAAAGCTTAGGTCTTTTAGCCAGCTGTCTAGCTTAACCCAACTAATCCTGGCACTATGTTCTGCCATGCAGCTAGTTCTACCTCTCTGATCTGCTCTATTCTGATCCTTCACTTCGTTGTCCAGTGGGGAATCCTCCATGTCTCATTTCTTCTCCAAGCATATCTCTCTCTCTCTCTCTCTCTCTCTCTCTCTCTCTCTCTCTCTCTCTCAAAAGTTCTGCCTCCCACTTCCTGTCCAGCTATAAGCCATCACGTCTTTATTGCAGCCAATCAGATACAATTCAAAATTGCCTCTAGGCTAGTGAGGAAAGACACTATGATGCTGGAGATGGGCCATAGAAATAACAATACCAGGATCCTGCCAGCATTTAGCTCTCTGTGGGTAAAGAATTAACAACTGAAAATACAGAGACATACCTTCATATGATGTGACCCAACACACAAATCAGGAAAACAAAGGCAGCATGAATCCAGTAACCAGGAACTCAGCAAAGGAGAAAGGCCAACACAAAGTTCAGTATGGCCTAGGGACTATATGTAATCTGTATGATTTACAGCTTTAACAATTGGTCTTTGCTCTCAAGTACAGTTTGTCTCCATGGCAAACATGCATTTAAAGAAAGCTTGGGTGCTCTGTAGTTATCTAATGAATAACTTTTCTGTCTTGTCTTTAGTTCTGGCAAGTGTGAGAAAGATATTCTTAAATTATTGACTCTGATAGTTTTGTTTCTTCTTTCTGCTACATGACTTTCTGAAGCTTTGTTAATAGGTAATGCTTACTGATAATGGCAGTCTTCTCAGTGGGTTGTCTCTGCTCTCACTAGAGTATGTGCCTCCCTTAACCAGGGTCTATCTCTTACACAGACACAGGAGAACAACCTGATAGTAACTCCAGTTTCTTCTTGGAAGTGTCTACATGGCCACTTTCCCTCTCACCTTTTTCTTTTAACTCATCTATGTCCTGGTACTAAAAGAGAGATTTTATAGGCAGAAGACAGTTAACTTTTGTGTCCATTCTGGCAATCGCTGCTTCTTATTGACAGGACCAAGGTTAGCAACTGCCTTTCTGAAGGGCACTCAGTAAATATTTCATTTAGGCTTTTCAGGCCATACGGGTTCAGTTGCAGGTACTAAACCATGATGTAGTGTGAAAACAGCCACCAAAATATGTAAATGACTAGGCATGGCTGTTTTCCAGTAAGACTTTATTTAAAAACAAGAGCATTGGGGGGGGGGGGGAGCATGGAATTAGTCAGCCAAGTGCTTGCTATGCAATACAAACATCTGAGTTTGGATCCCCACAACCAAAATTAAAACCCTGGCACAGTGGGTGTGCTCTCAGCAATATCGGGAAGAGAAGAGGATCTTGGAACCTTCTGCAGCCTCCAGTCTAGGCAGTCAGTGAGCAACAGTTTAAGTAAGAAACAATTTCTCAAAAAAATAAAATAATAAGACAGGAAGCAACAGAAGACCCCTGATATCAACTTCCAGGAAGCACAGGCAGGCATGTGGGTACATATGTACATGTGTACACACGTGAACATGTGTACACACTTGCCTGCAGCATGACATCTGATGCTTGCTGTATCCTGACTTAGACCCCTTGCTACTTGTTGTATCTCAGGACTTTGTGCCCATGTGTTTCACTTCAGCAATCCATCCACCTCGTTATGAATTTCATTTTTTTTCACTTTAAATAGTTAGCTGACAGGCCACGTTGTAATGAGAGACAGCTTTCACTAGGTGACACACATGCTCACCATCAACGCTCTTCAAGCCCTGGACAGCACCGTCTGGGCAGGCGGTAAAGGAACACTCATTCTCAACCAGTCCCTTAACTGTTTCTCTTCCTGTGGTGGAGGGCTCCTAACAAGCACGCCCAGCTTTCTCTGTCTGAAAGTGACTCTGTTTCACCTTCATTCTTGAGATATTTTATGTATAAGTAAAGGACATATAGAACATATACAGGAATAATGTGCCTCAAAAGTGACAATATGTGTACAAAATATGTGTCTCTATATATACATGAAATTCTAGATGACAAGAAAAAACTTCAGTTTTCTTCAGTATACATCTCCTAGATTCTGACTGGGACATCTCTTATGCACTCAATGCTGTCTCTTCACTCACTGAGTTCTTCCTTTTCTGGGGTCTATTTTAGTAATTTCCATTGGTTCTTCAAATTCTGTGTTCAAAATCCCTGATCTTTTTTCCTGAAGTGTTTTGTTTATTAAAGTCAGCCCTTGCCTTCTTTCGTCTCTTGGTAGGAAATCCTTTTAGAATCCATCTTATACCACATGTTTCTCTTTCCATTGACAATTTTTATCTTTATTATGAGTTATGTAATACCACCTCCTTTTACACATTATGGATTTTCCGGCTACTGGATAGATTAAGTTGTTCCTGTCAGAAGCATTGAACTTTGACAAGTAACTGAGTTTCATCTTTGAGTTCCATGACCTGTCTAGACTATGTTATGTTCAACCTCTATCAAAGCATGATTCTCCTGGCATCTGTTTGGAATGCCCTTTATGTTCACTGAGGTCTCTTCCTCCTGAGTAGCCAAAAGTAGGTAAGTCTCCCAACCTGCTGAGCCCTGTAGATGTCCAGCTCCAGGACGTTTGTTCCTTCCTAGCCCAGGGAGCCAGACCCTTGGCTTACCCAGATTGAGCGCGATCCACCTTGCTTGCCTTTCAGACACTTTCCACAGGTTCTTGCTCCAGGGCTTCTGACATCTCAGTTTTCACTGACTTAGTCTTTAAGCAAAAAGTCATGGCAACTGCAGGGCTCTGAGCCTCCGTTTTCCTTCTTACAGGTCCTCTACCATTAGGTGTCCAGGGTTTCACTGCTTCCAGCTGTTGGCATCAGGAAGGAATGTTGTTCTTGCTCTCACAGATGTGCTCGACTTGATTCGCCCTTTATCCACTTAATACCATTCAACTGCAATTAAGGAAGTCTCAGATTAAACAAGCTAATCCTTGGGTGGGGAGCTAAAGTGTTGGTGGTTGGTGCTTAGTACTAAGGAATGCCATATCTGTTCCCACATCACCACGAGACGGAGGACTGGGATTGTGGCCTAGTACTAGAGGGCTTGCTTGGCGAAAGCAGGATCCTAGACTCAGCTTTAAAACAGAAAACATGATATTGGAACAATGTTCTTCTGTCTGTGTTGTATAGAAGTAGTCACGTTGTTATAAATCCCTGGAAACCAGTTGACACTTAGGTACCTGAACAAAGTACATGACATTACATGCATGTACAGTATAGACTGGCATTAGGTATCTTCACAAGTTACATGACATATATATATATACTAGGTTTCATGCCACTTCAGAAATTATACAATACCTTTCATTTCAAAACTGTATTCTAAAATCTCCACCTCCCTTCTTCAAACTACTCAGACAGGACTTACTTTTAAGTACTTACTGTCATTTAACTGCATTTCCCCCTCCCAGTTTATACGTTAGAAACAATCTGGCAATCGTGTGACTGGCATTTGAAGTGGGGTTCCTGGAAAGCAGCTCAGGTTAGACGAGGGTAGAAGGATCAGGGCCCCATCTTAGCCATTACTGATTTTACAGGGCAGGGAAGGAGGCCTGAGTGAGCATGTGCTCTGTCTTCCAAGTCAGGTCCTCTGTCATGTATTCTCAGCCAGCAGATCCCAGCAACATGCTCTGAGCTAAATGTATTGATTAATTGTCTAGTCCTTGGTCTTTATTTTGTTAGGGCACCAGAAGATGGACTAAGTAAATATTTACATATATAAATTAAACACATACAAATACATATATGCATATAGGCATATACATTAATGCATAAATATGTATACCACTTATGACTTTTCTGATATAATGGCAATCTTTATTTTATTTCAGAGCATGGGCTTTGCTAACGAGAGATGGTTACAGGAAAGAAAGTGATTGCTGGTGCCTCCGTATATTATAGCCCATGTGTGCGAATCTTAGTCCTCATTGGGTTAGCATCTAAATTGGCCTTTGTTACTTCAGAGAAGAGAAAGAGTGTGAGCCAGGACCATGGAGGTTGTAATTATTTGGGAGGCGGGGGGTGGGGGGCGTGGGGCTTGGACGTACTCTACATACGGATCCTGAAGAACTATCTCTATTCTTCTTTGACTAGACAGAATTGTCTATTTAGGGTAAATTGAGCAGAAACAATTATGGGCATGAATCTTTCTAAAAGCCTTCTGCCTCTCCCAATTTCTGCCCCTCTGCTGCCCCTATGTGGTGATTTCTCTGTTTCAATGTCTCTGCTTTGCATCTGGTTCTTTGTTTCTCAGCTCCAAGCTTCCTAAACACTAAGTTGATCCAGTCATTTCCAAGAGACTTTACTTTATTATTTATTTATTTATTTAATAAACAGTATTGGTTTTCTGTCATCCAGACTGGGCTCAAACTTATTATATAGCTGGTTTTGAACTCATAACCTTCTTGCCTGTACTTCCCAAGAGATAGAATCACAGCCATGCCATGCCCACCAGTCTCACCTCTAAGTAGCACTTTGGAAACTCAAACCAAGCTCACAAACAGCTTCCCCCACGTTTCCCCTTCTACTCGATCCTGCTGTGAGTGAGCCCAGTTCAGGGCTCAAACTGCCTTCCAAGACCAACTCCTACCCTAAGACACACACATAGGATGTATTGATACACAGAAGAATGGAACTTGGCAGGTTCCTCCTCACAGTGTGTAATGTTCCCTTCCCGCCTCTTGGGACATCATCCATGCCACTTTCTCTAGGGTCACCCCAGCCACTTCCAAACACAGGCTCGTTCACTGGGCATGTGGGCTCAGTTTACAGAGATAATGATGGTACCCGCTGAAATGAATGTTAATGGGTATTTTCATGCAGATACTTACTGTGTGCCTGACACAGTTAATGTTGTGTTAACTGAATTAACTAATGACAATGAATAGCTGTTGTAAATATGTGTGCTTCTAGAAACAAGACTTACAAGGTGGCAAAGCTCTGCTTCTCTCCATAACACTAAACTGAAAGCAACGGTTTGTTCACCGTTTCAGCTGCTCCTACCTCCAGATCAATCCAGTCTCTGGTTTCTTCCCTTGTTAAATGGTAGTTTGTTTTAATAATTTTGAATAATTTTGCTTGAAGGAAATGTCACAACCATAATCTTCTAAGAAAAGTTGTATTAGTAAAACTAAGCGAGCACAGTGACGGAAAAATTCCACTTCTAGCAAATTTACAAACAATTCCCTATTATGATGTTTAAATGTGACATTTCAAGTCAAGGTTTCTTCTTTCTGGTTACTTTTTTCTGACAGTCAGAATAATGCATTTCTATTGTAAAATGTTAAGCTATACAGCAATGGTGTCAAAGCATTGATGACGACAGCTGAGAGTTCATCCTCATCAAGACACCGGCAAGTTCACAATCTTTTTTCTAAAACTGTCCAACAGACCTTGTGTAAAGGTGGAACCTTGTGTACCACAGGGTAAGGGAATCCACCCGACGGTGAAGCACCTGAAACTTAGCTAAGACAACCAATAAGCTGAGGCGTCACATGTATTTAGTGTGAAATCTACTGTGTGTTATCTTTTCCAGCCTTAATTTAAGTGTAATCCACAAAAACTCTCTGTAAAGAATGTATCCAATGTTGGGTTTTCATACCCATATATATTATGAAGTGATTTCTGCACTCAGCTAGGGGCACATCCATAGTTACTGGGTGTATGTATGTGTGAAATCTGTATGATATGTGTGGGGGTGTGGTACATGCATGGTTCTTCTGTGGGATGTGTATTTGTGTGTGTGGTGTATGCATGCATGTGTGTGGGAATGGGGGGTGTGGGGTGGTGTAGAGTGTAGGGAGTGTGTATTGTGGGTGGTGTGTGTGTGCGGTCTATCTTGTGTGTGTGGTATGATATTGGTATGCACCTGTGTGTTATATATGTGTGCATAGGGTGTATGTTATTGTATGTATGTGTTATGTGGTACATATATGTTGACTGTGAGTGCAGGTGGGTGGGGTGGGGGAGGTGGTATGTTGTATGTGATGTATGGTGTATGATATTAACTACGTAATCATTATGCTGTGCCCCGGCACTGCAGAACCCTTGTCTTTTACATCTGGAAGTTTGTACTGTGATTGACACCTTCTCGCTGACACCTCTAGAAACCACCATTCTTCCTCAGATTTGTACCTGGAGAACCCACCTTGCTGTGGGCTCTAAACTTCCCTGATGTAAACATGGGAGAAAAGGTCAAACATCAAACAAGCAAACAAAAAAGAAAACAGAAAGAGAAAAGAATAGTGTTGAGGTTTGGTCTTTTTTTTTTTTTTTTTTTTTTTTTCGAGACAGGGTTTCTCTGTAGCTCTGGCTGTCCTGGGACTCACTCTGTAGACCAGGCTGGCCTCGAACTCAGAAATCCACCTGCCTCTGCCTTCCGAGTGCTGGGATTAAAAGCGGGCGCCACCACTGCCTGGCTGAGGTTTGGTCTTTTGCTGTCTATTGTAGCACTCAGTGTGGGCCCCCAAGACCTGGTTGTCCCAGAGATGAAAGAGTTTGCAAATTAGACTTCTCTGTTGTAGAAATTATCTACCCCGCCTTTGATCATTTAGTTCCCAGATAAAAACCACACACAACCTTTATATTTACAATAAGCTTCAAACAGAAGCTGGGCAGATGCCTACCTCTACGCTATTACAATCTCCATTCCTATCAATAACCCCAGTTATTTCTTATTATTTGCTATGTTTCATCTGGGTCACGGTTTTTATGACTCTTAACGCATGGCAGCTTCTTTTTCCACCTCCTGCACATTCTTTTCCTTGTGGTCCCTCTTGGACCACTAAGCCTTGGAAGCCTAAACCCCACCCATGTCTCTTCTGCCCAACTATCAGCTGTTGGCATCTTTATTTACCAATTAGAAATAACTTGGGTCCAGGTGCAAGTGCGCCCTCTCATCTCTAGAACAGCCAGATCTTGGGGGCCCACACTTAGCCCTACAATAAGTAGCAAAAGACCAAACCTCAACACTTTCTTTTTTTCTTTTTTCTTTATTTTTTTTTTGTTTGTTTGATGTTTGACTTTTTCTCTCATGCTTACATCAAAGAGGTTTAGAGGCCATTTCTAGGCAAATAGCAACCACCATTGTCACAATGAGTACAGACTTGAAAACAAAAAATGTATTGTTGGTGATGAAATTCATGTTTTCCTGTAGGGAAAGTCACAGATCTTCCAAGCCCCTTCCAGAAAACTGCAGAGGGAGGCGCTGGCATATGGACGCTCTGACGTTAAGACCCCCAGACAGTGGAAGCCCTGCTGACCCTCACATCTCCTTTCTTTACAGCCTTGATCACTGATGACCTCACAGATGCCATTCTCTGTGCCAAGAAAATTGTTAAAGAGACACAAGGGATGAACTATTGGTGAGTATGTCCTTGGGAGACAGGGATGGCGCGCATAGTCAGTGATGTTAGTGATATTAGACCTACAGTGTTTCTACTCATCGTGGCTAGCGTGGACATGGAGAACTGCTATCTGCAGAGTGGTCCAAACAAGAGGCATGGGTGTGTTGATATTCATCCCTTGAGAGTGAGGATCCAGAGGAACGTAGTACAAACAAGAACGGGAAAAGTCTTGCTCTCCTGTGGAGGGAAGGGGCATCTATTGATAGACCAGGCAGCAGGGAGCCTGGCTTTGCTCTGGATTCATGACAATGAGACTGCAGCAATATTTGGTGGAGATCAATAATAAAGAGCAGTGAGGATGGAATGCCTCAGTCTGTGAATGACAACTGGTCAGAAACCTCGCCTAAGACTGAGCAGGATCCATGTGTGAGCACACTTCTTTCAGCTGTATGTCTAATGAATCTTGCTGATCAGGCTGCCATTTGATAGGTCAGAGCTGTGGGGCTCAGGGATCCATCCTTACCAAAGTAGTTTGCTTGTTGGTGAGGCAGACAGTGACTAGGAGAAAACAGGGTGAGGGCGGAAGGACAGAAGGCATAAATGAGACAGAAGAATGGCAAGTGGAGGTTGAAAGTCTGGAGTATCCCCTGGAGGTTACACCTACAGTCGTTTGGTTGGTGTGCTTTTTCCACTGTCCCCATTTCTCTCTTCCTCAGGCAGGGCTGGAAGAAGAACTGTGAGAGCGAAGACTTGTCTGAGTGGAAGAGAGGGTGTGAGGTTTCCTGATCTGCAGCTGGTGCAAGGGCGCTTCACCAGACTCCTCGGATTTGTAATGAGTATCCCTTTTTCTCACTGTACCCCTTCTTAAAATTGGAGAGGGAATCCAAGCTGTATTTTAAGAAAGTAAATATTTCCCTTTATATGTCTTCACTTCTCTCTGACCTGAGTTGAATGATGTCACAATAACTTGATGATGTTAGTACTTGGAAAATCATCTCCACAATGTGCAAGGACTAGAGAGAATAAACTTTTCTTCTTTGTTGTAAAATTCCCGAGGATGTAGGTGTGACATATCTGTTTGTTCAAAACTGAGACTTTCAAAGGTCTAAAGTCTCACTGTTAAGGAACATTACGAAGGCTACCAGACAGTTTGACAAGTCCTACATCCCCAAGAGACTGTGGCCATTCTTTCTGACCAGGGAACACGTCTCAGATCAACATTGCTGGAGAGGACACTCCTGCATCCTGGGTAGAATCCTGACGGGACAAAAAGATGAAATCATGGTTCTTCTCGCCAACATCCACGACATCCACTTGAATTAAACCCACCAAATTCCATGTGATGATCGGGTTCAAAAGAAACTCAGGGCAAATGGCTATCTGTGTGTCCCATTAGCATACCAAAGTGCGTGCTGTCTTCCAGGATCTCCCTGTCATACTTGTTAGAGTCCCTGGCTCTTCTCAGCTCCTCTCACCCTGCCCCCTACTCTAAAAGTCTCAGGCTCTCGAGCTTCCCTTCCCCCAGCTTCCCATCCTATATAACCCTGACATGTCAGCACTCTCTTGACCTCATGTTATATGTCAAACTGCCTTCATCTCAACACGTGCAGATTGGATCAGCTTGGCCGGGAACCTGATGACCACATGAAAAGAGTCGATCCACTACATAGTGGCCTGAGGACATCAACCCCGCAGGGATATTGCCAGGATGGCTGTGCTGCATATGGGGATGTCTCCCTCTGGGGATGCACAGAGCAGAATGGCTCTGCCCCAGCGTTCATGTCCCGTTTCCTGTACACATCTTTCTGTCCCACTGGGCCACTGTTGGTTGAAGCTGCTTTGTACTAAAACTGTTGAGTGCAAGCTGACATAGACTGCACCAAACTGAGGGTTGTTGGAGAAACGGGTTACAAAGCAATAAACCTCAGTGAGGACAAAGTCCCCAGGCTGATGAGCACTGTCCCAACTTGTCCAAAACCCTTCAAGTTTCTTTGTGGCCATTGCCCAACTTTGACTGTGGCTCACTTCATGTCCACTAGCTTAACTGGCATCTTTAATCTTTGAAAAATCCTGACAGCTATTTGTCAAAGAATACACATCAGTATTGTCACAACTTAACAAGCATCATAAGCCATGGGAGAAAATGCTTTTGAAAACCATTTAACAATTGAAAAATAATTCTATAAGATGACTTAAGAAAAACTAAAGAGAAGTAGAATCCCCTAAGGTCCTTAAATCAATAACCTGTGCCACTGGAGATCCACAAATAAGTATGTTTCACTGTTGTGACCCAGTCATCCATCTGCCTTGGAGGCCTCATTCTTAACAGGCCTCCTACGACATTAAAACCAGTGGCACCAAGTTAGTGGGTGAGCTTGGCACAGACCTGGCACCAGCCATCCAATGTCTAGGGGAACGGGAAAAACACCCCCAAAGTTCAAGATAATGGGAAGCTTGCTGGCACTGCAATGTGATTCCCCCTGCAAAACTCATAAACTGTCTGAGCATGCAAACCTACTGTGGCCCCCCGAATGTTTTATTTACTCACTACTTCTGCAAAATACTAATTTAGAATGAAAATATAATTTCCCATAACTCAGACATGAAGAGGAAATGATTACTTCTATTCTTAGCTGACCTTTCTTTGACAAAAGAGTCTTGAAGCAGCAACCCCTTCTATCCCTGCATGTGGTTTTCATGACATTTCTTCTTATTTTCCTCTGGACACTTCTTTTTCCCTAGGAAACTAGTTCTTGAGGACCCCTCCCCCAACATCTCTGTCCTTCGCATCTCACCTTGCTCTCTGGTGGCCCTAACACTTTCTGGTCGCCTCTGCTATCTTCCTTGGCATCTCTTGCGTCTAGCATGCCATTTCCTCTCTAATGATGATTGACGCTGGTTCTTGCCTAGGTTGGAAAACTTTACTCCTTTGTTGCAGCTAATTAGAGCTCAGCCCCGCCTGAGGTTTTCCTCTCCTCTGACCCTCAGAGGTCTTTCCTCTGAGCTCATATTAGCCAGTGCTGATATTCCTACCCAGTCTGAAGACTCTTTAATGCCTGGATTATACCTTTCCACTCCCTTGGTTTTCCGTAGTCCCCTTTGCAGGAATGACCATGTAATAGTTGATCATGAAAACTCTGGGGCTGTTTGGTACTGCTGAGCACCTGGAATGACAGAAGGACAAATGAGAAGCAACATCTTGCATTTATAACACTTTTATTTTCAAGATGTTGCTTGCAAGAGCTTCGGTATTAGGTAAAGCATGCCTCGTTTCCTGCCAGTCACTCAGATGCAAACTGAGGAAGCATCTCCCTCCCTCACAGTGTAACACATCTATCTAAGCTTATTCTCCTATGAGATCAACAGAGAAAAGGAAAGAAGCTATTATGTACACTTTAGATCTGGAATGTTCTCTCAAGGTTCATGGTTGAACGGTTGTCTCCCAGCTGACAGTGTTATTTAAAGTGTTAGAAACCAGAAGGTGAGGCTTAGCTTCTCAGGTAGGAACATTTTGTGTGCAAGTGTAAGGATCTGAGTTCAAATCCCTAGAATACACTCAGCACTATGGGAGAGGAGATAGCAGGAACTCTGGGGCTTGCTGGCCATCAATTTAGCTCTAGGTTCAATGAGAGACCCCGTCTCAAGAAAATAAAGCAGCAGGTGATAGGATATCTCATATCTTCTGGTACTTTTACAAGTACATAGTCACATCTGTCTGCATGCACATTGCCTGTGTACACACATACACACAAAAGAAATTTCTTAAAAAGTTTAGAAAGTGGGGCCTTCACTGAGAAAGCACACCACTGGGGGTGTACCTTTGAATGGACATTGAAACCCCCCTTCCTCTCTTTATGTTTCTTGGCTACCATCTCTCTACCACAAGGCTCTGGTTCACTGTAGAGATCATGGCTCATGACCCTGAGATCTTGAACCAAATGCCATCTGTTACTTTGTACCAGGTGTTTTGTCCCACTGGCAGGACCCTGGCTGACTCACAAGCTAACTGGTCCACTGGGGGCCAGAGAAAGCATTCTTTCATTAGCCTGCTACAGAGGGTATTCTTCTGACCTCCAGGCTCCTTGCTGCTCAGGGGCTGTATACCAGGCTGTGGCATTGTCTCATCTCTTCTCTGCCTTACCAGTTAACCTCTGATTGTAATGAAAATCTGTATTTATCATGAATCATGAGGAAAAATATTTTCCCAAACTACAAAGGTGAAGTCTCATCATTTAATAGCTACAGTTAATATTTTGTTGGTTTTCTCCCTACTTTATCTACCCCATGTGTTTTATGTTGTATCTTTCTCTTTTTTTGCTTACTACACCACAAGAGTCCTGCCACAGAAATGTCTTCCAAAATATTCACATGGAAGAGCCTGGGAGTTCTCATGATTCTCCATCATTCATTTTCTCCTTCCTCTGCAGTTGTAACTTTGAGTTAACCAATAGCATTTTCAGACCTTGGACTCTAGGCCAAATCCTGCAAAATATCCGTTTTCCTCATTGTTTACTCTGCTCCAAACTTCATCCAAAGTCTTCAAGGTCTTTTTACAGTCTTGTCATCCCATGGCTTCAGAGAGCATCGAGAGCGTCTTCGGGATGAGTCTGAGGGGGGTTAGAAGGGTGATGTTGATCACAGCCTCAAACAATTAGGATCTGTTACCTGTCGTCGGTTGGTACTGTAATGGAAAAATTACAGTTTCACTGTCCCTGGTCTTAGATCAAAGCCAGTACCAAACAGGGCAAAGAGCTCTAAAGAAAGTGCCCAAGCTAGCTGCATGACTAGCTGCGTGCACAGACAAGGAACTGTGGGCCTGCATCTTTCTTGCCCAGGGGGAATGATGAGTGCCATGGGGAGGAGGGCTGTACAATAGCCGGAGCACATGGCACTGTACAGACCTGAACCATGGTTACTGCTGCAGCCCAGCCCACTGGCTTTCTCTTCTCCAGTGTGTTCTAGCAGGTGCCTTCAAGGCTCTGCAAACACTTCTCTGGTGCGATCACATTCTGCATGAGATAATGAATGACGGTCTCACTTCCGGAGGAAAAGAAGCAAATCCTGACAGAAAGAGAGTCACATGAAACTGTGGTTGCATTTATTTAAAGCCATCTCTGTAACTGTAATTTCCAAGCTATCGGGAATAAATAAGCAACTAAATAAAACCAACTCTGTGGCTAGATTTTCCTGGCTGCTCACTGCCACATCCACACTGGCAGTGCAGTCCTTGGTAGGGAAGAAAAATCTAAATCTATAGTTACCTTGAAAAGCATGCATGCAAAAATAAAGGCCAGATTCAGAAGTAATCTGACTTCTGCATTGCCTTTCAAAACAGTATCCTGTTACGGGCTAAAGCAAACAGAGCAGTTTGGAACTGACAGGCTGCGCAAAAGGGCAGATTGGAAAAGCTTAAATATTTGTGCAAAAACCCATGCCCCCCTTCACAAAGGGCTGCCTTAGTCTCGAATAAAAGGAAAGGAAAGCAGGGGAGGGGGTGGGGGCTGGAAGAAAGCCTTATCTTTGCAGGGGAAGACTGGGCTGGAGGAGGAGGATGTGGAGCGAAAACATCAGAGGGGCAAGGGGCTCTTTGCCTGCCAGTACAGGGCTGTGCTCCAGTCCTGAGCTCTTAGGCTGCACTTTTGACCTCTTGGGGAAGCCAGACCACTTGGGCTCAGGCACATATGGAATGGAGATAAGTGGCTGCTTTGAAATTGCCAGGCTGGGATGGCAGAGAAGCTGGGAAGAGGCACAGCCTCATTCCTCTGTCACCCGTCAGCACCAGCACATTAATTTGCAGGAGCTGGGGTGCAGGGAGGAAGTGAGTAGAGGCGGGAAAGGAGTGGGGGCCTGAATTAAGGTCAGAGAACAGGGTCCTATGCACACCAGTTCCCTGAAGCAAGGCCTGCTGGTGGGCACCAAAGAAACACTTGAGAGAAGGGAGATTTGGGGAGATTGTTAACAATTGCCATTTTCAACTCAAAGCTAGTTTTTTCCCCAGAGACATTTCAGTGGCTGCCAGAAGCTTAAAACTTAGAAGGGAGCAGGGGGCGGTGTAAAAGGAAATGAGGAAGAGCGCTCACACAGTGCAGTCCTGTGCTGAGCTATAGAGGAGCTGATGGGAGCCTTAGGTGATGGGAATTTTCTGCGGACTTGGAGCTCCTCCGGGCAGCTGGAAGACTATCAGGGTGCTTTACAGCACCCTCCCCTGGGGATGCACTCAGGTTACCCACATTTGAAGGGACTAGGAGGAGAGCCAAGGCACAAAGTCCCTTGGGCTATTTGGGGCAGTGTTAGAATTGTGGTTGGGCAGCTTTGCTCCTGTCACTCCCCCAAAGATGCTGACTACTCGCCTAGTTCATTGGGAAACTAGGCTTCTTAAGGAGTAGGATTCTGACGTGTGAAATTTTTCGCAATTTTCAAGTTAATTCAGTGTGTGTGTGTGTGTGTGCGTGTGTGTGTGTGTGTGCGCACGCTCGCATGCGCCACACATCTAAATGAGTGTGCCCATGTAAGTGTACACAAGTTTGTACAGGCCAGAGGTGGGTGCTGGGCATTTTCAACCTCTCTTTATATTATTTTTTGAGACAGTATGTGTTTGCAGTTCCTCTAACACCCAACGGCTACCTAGTAACAGCTTGCATCTCTCACAGCCAGGTACAAGCCAGGAGCCAGGCACACAAGAAGACCCCTCTTTGCCACAGTCTCTCTCCATCTCCTATTCTCTCTTCCTCATGGGTCCCCAGAGGACCTTTTCCTCTCTCTTCTCTGTCTTTCTGTCCTTCTCTGTCCCTCTTTTCTCTCTCATTGCCCGTTTCCAGGGCCCTTCACTTCCCCCAATACACTTCCTTTTGTACTAGGCTTGTAACACGATGGTAATTCCTCAGGAAACACATTGGCCCAGCCCACTGAGGCGCTTCCTCCTACCACATTATGCGGCCATTTTATAAAACACAACAGTACTCCTCACTGAACCTCAAACTCAATTATCCAGACTAGCTGGCCAACAGCACCCCACCTCCCGCTTTCTACTTCCCCTCATTCTGCTCTCTCAGCTTCCTGACACCCCAGAGCTGGCATTCCAGGCAGATACTCTCACACCAGGTTTTTTTTTTTTTTAAATTAATGTTGCTGCTTGAGATCAATCTTAGGCAACTCTGGTCCTCATAAAGCTTCGTTTTGGGGACAGACTGTTTTTGGATCTTGTTACTCAAAGAAGTGCATCAACTGTGCTTCTGTTGTGTTCCAGCCTCTATTCCAAGTCATTCCCTTCAGTCACCTCCCCCACCCCACGAGTCTAGGGATGAACCTGGTCAATAAGGCTGAGAAGGATGTAGAGGAATAAGTGTGTCACCTACTGTCACAGTCAATGGGTGTGTCACCTACTGTCACAGTCGGTGGGTATATTCTCCTCCCAGAGGCATAGGAGTGGTAAATGTGGGCATTGGCCAATTCTGCTGCCCCGGAGTCCCTCAGCAGGCACCACACACATCCAGAAGCTCGGTAGGACAGCACTTGCCTAAGCATATCTGAGGCTTCTGTGTTCAGCACTGTTAGAAACAAAACATAAACAACTGAGCCCTCAGCATGAGCCCTCAGCATAAGTCACCTTTGGTCTTGTGGCTCCTGACAACAAGGCTTCTAATAGCCCCAGGCCCTTGTCATTTGCCTTCATGTTGTCCAATGTTCATATTCTCAACTCTGTTCTCCAGCTGCTCTTGGAGTGATCAATACATTGGCTTATGCAAACTCTGACCCATGTCTTAGAAACCTGTGGGAAGCCAAAGAAAGTTATGCCCCTGGTCTGTAGAAAACCATGCTCATTTGGTACACTTGAAACTTAGTCTAAGCCTTCGATTCTAAGGGATCCTATGACTTCTCCTTCATTCCAGAGAAACCATCAATTGGTTCTAAATTTAAAATTCCTAATTTGGCAGAGCACCCCAAAACACTGAGATTCCTCTCATGTAACCCTGGGCTAAGAGCATCAAGAACACATCCTGTAAACCATTCTTAGGAAGCTGGCTCAGGTACAAGGCCAGGATGTGGCTAACAAGCAGCCTCCTAGGGCTCTGCAAACACTTAATCTGAGCCCCACCCTCAGAGGCCCTTAGTTTCTAATCCAAAATGGATGTGGGTTTTTTCAAGTCCCCTGTGCCTGTGCTGGCAGCCAGGGTTGTGTGCCATCTTGACAAGTCAGGCTGCTGGGAAGCAGTGAGGACCTCACTCAGTACCTGCTGCATAGGAGAGCTGACTCCAGGACACATTTTAAATTTCTCCCTGTTTGGGCTAGGCTCAACAGATGGTTTTATATGCTCTTTAAAGTTTAAAAATCCAAAATATTGAGAGCACTTAGCACAGCATAGCTAGAACAGTAACAGGTAAGGAATGAGAAATCTAGAATCTATATGACTTGGGCTGCCCTTCCCACCCTCAGGAACCTGTCTCCTCCGTCAGTGACCCTTACAGCCTGCTGGTCCAGGCAGTCCTCAGTTCACACCTCATCCAGCATTGACACTAACTGAACTCCTCAGAGCTCTGGCAATCTGCAAATAGAGTAGTAATGCCATCTTACGAGTTTAGTCTGAGTGTCCCGTATAAGATCTCCACGTGGCTCGTAAGTATACAGAGAATATCTTGTGTATTGTATGGATGCATCACTTGTAAAATTAAAAACCCTATGGCCTGTGGTTTAGACAGGAAATGGGAGGCGGGACATCTAGGAGGAGAAAGAATTCTGGGACAGAGTAAAATGGGAGATCAGCCTAGGAAGATATGAGGAGACAGATGCATGGTACCTGAGGAATAACCAGCCATGTGGCAGAATGTAGATTAAAATAAATGGGTTATTTTAAGTTAGATCTAGTCAGAGAAGAGCCTAGCTCTATTACCAAGGTATTTGCAAACATATTTTGAATCTAAGTCTTATTTCTGAAAACATGGGGCTGGGAGGAAGAATTGGGCTCAACTCAACTTCTCTAAGCTTTTTGTGGTCCTGTGACTCAGTCCAGAGATCCTCTCAGTCTCAGTCACATCAGAGGGGGCATCCATGGCACCTTTCCACTACCCTAAAGGATTTCATGTTGTTACTGTGATTGCTATTGACACAGTAGCTTTGAACCAGAACCTAGGTGTGACTGCTTTTAGAGTTTGTGGAAGAGAGGTTGAATTCCTTACCTTGCCTCTATACCTTCAGAAATGTCTTTCAAGACCCAAAAATTCGAGAGAATTCTAGGAAGGCCCACCCTAATGAGGTCAGGGGCCAGCACTGGGAACATAGTGGGACAGTTTACAGGCACTGTCTCATGCGAGACTAAGTTCTGAGCTGGAGAAAGGCCTGAATAGGAGGGCAACAGTGACTGGGCTGAGCAGTAAGCTAAGAGTAGTGGCACTCTGGACATCTGAACAGTGTGCTCCTGACGTTCCTGCCCAGTCCCAGGTTCTGAAATGTCTTACTCAGAACATGAACCCAAGATAGCTCCTGACCATGCTCTCGGCACCATTGAAAACAACCAAGCTTGTGCAACCAGCCCGTGTGTCCACAGATGTATGAATGGCAAAGCAAGTGTGGTACATGTGTCATGAAACCAGAGGAGATGGCTGAGGATGGGAGAAAATAGAGGGGCAGGAGGGTGGGGGTCCGAGTAGGGGAGGGAGTCAGCAAAAGCAAACGGTGTCTAAAACGCCAAATTCCAAAAAGTAAGACAACATGGTACCTACTTAGACACCGACGGTTTTATTCAGCCGTAACGGGGAATAAGATCCTGTCATTTGCAGGGAAATAGATGGAATTGGAGAGCTTCATGTTAAGCAAAATAAACCAGATTTAGGACAAGCACATGTGTTTTCTTTCATATATGTAATTTAGATGAGAGAGAGAGAGAGAGGTGGTGTATGTATACACATGTGCACAAGTGCACTCACCCATGGTGATGCATATGGATGGTAGAGATTGAGATTGAGAGAGAGAGAGAGGTGGTTAGTACATGAGAAATGGAAGAGGGAGGCCATGGGACATACAGACGTAAAAACACAAAGGAAGCCTGGGGAAGGGGGTAGAGACAGGCACTGAAGGACCAACAAGTAAGTACAATGACATATGTTTGAAAATGAAACTTATTTCTTTGTGCACTAACCATAAATCAACTTTAAAATGTTTAAAAGAAAATGCAGATATTTAACTTTTTTATCTTTTATCTCTTTCCTATAAATGCTACTAAGTATATTTAAAAAAAAATGGCTTCACCAAATTTCTGGCTTTCAGCAACTAAGGAGTTTGGGGGTCACAGATTTCTGATTGATATAAATCTGTCAGAATCATATAATATCTGTCCATGTGATAGGGAACCATGTCTCAGTGAAACTGCCACCTTTACTTCTAGGAGTCTAGATCATAATCATGAGCTCAGGCATCTACCCAATGACTTGTCAGCTGTTTGAACAAGATAAGAAGGGACAGAGACACCAGACGGATCCTCAGAAATGTCCTATCACACTAAACACAGTGTTCTAAACCTGGATGAGAGGGAGAGTCACAAAAATCACCAAGGGTTGAGCAACAGACAAGAGACCAGGGAATAAATCCTAACTGATCAAGAATGTGCTGTTCATGGCGTCTTTGATAAAATTCAGATTTTTTCAGAAGAGTTTGAAACAAAACACCACATTCGTTAGCCAATTTTCATACCAAACATGCATTTCTAGGCTAGAATCCCCACATGTAAACTTGCAAACTCAATAGACCTCTTACAGCCAGAAGAAACCAAATTGACTTCTGGTGGAGTGTAGCTGCTCTCCTCTGGGTCTGACTGGACCATCAGCCATCATGAAGCTGTTGCCCTGGTTACCTAGAAACAGCCCCTTCCCTACAGTCAGGCAATGAAGCAGGAAACACATCAGGGAGTGGGGTCTTGGTGGTGCCTGAGGCCCTCACCTGAGATTGCAGTTCCCTCCAGTTCTAAGGTTAGCTACATGTGGTCTTGCAGAATCCTAGAGCATACAGGGAATAGAAGGTTGCCTGCCAGTGGGGAATCTTTAGTGCCACTTTTGTGAGTAATAACCCATGTTGGAGTGAGGTTCTTTTCCCACCATGAATTGGCTTTATGTCACCCAGGCTCCTGTAAGTAACCTTTCATATTCCTGTAAGTAACACCAATAAGCTCACTGGTTCTCCAAACCAAACTTGGATGTACCAAGTTCTATGGTCATTTAGTGCTCATCAGGGAGGTGAATACACATTTATTTAAGTCTCCTCAGGAAAAGTCACATGGCAACTTCTAACCTCTGTCTTACTTAGGAGCTATGTCATACTTTAAACTTATGGAAAAGCCTAACTGTATTAGTAATAGGCAATCAAGGAGGGAAAGACAAAAAGAAAAGGCAGGTCAGAGCAAGAGAAAGCAGAGCTCCCAAAATCCCACACTGGGGTTCCATGGTATTCATGTACTTGAAAAGAAAAGGGTTCAGGCTAAGGCCTCCTATGGACCAAATCCTGGGCTACTCCCTCCTTAGGACTCAGCATCCCCAGTGCCAGAGCGGATTAAAATGTGAGTTACATCCTGTCTGACCATCAGATTCACATTTTCCCCTGAGTTAATAATCTGACCCCTCTGGAGGTCTTGCTGTGTGTGCTGAAGCTATCCGTTAACTCTCCCATGGACTGCTGGGTTTGGTATCTAATCTTCAAGGAGAATTTCAGAAGGTCAAGGTCCCCATCTGTGAGGAATGCCATGCAAATAAAGAAACAAGGCAGGCAAGTTCACTCTCAAGGAGAAGGGTGTCTTTACGTGTGGCTGACAAAAGACCTTTAGACTTTAGACATTTGCAGTCTGGGGTTGAGGGAACAGAGAAGAAAATGAGCTCATGGAGAGAGATTCTCAAATCAGTGGGAGAAAGGAAAGCACGCAGCGTGGAGTGGCTAGCTACTGAGACATTTGGTTTCTATTAATTACAGAAGCAGCAGTTAGACTGTTGTGGCAGTGTGCGTGTGTGTGTGTGTGTGTGTGTGTGTGTGTGTGTGTGTGTGACAGTCTGTGAGTGTTATATTTAATAGGTACTTAGAACAAAGTGTAGAATAAAAACATAGTGGAGTAGGTCTGGGAAGGAATTAAAGCCAGAACTTATCAGCGTGTGAAAAAAAAACTAACTCAAATATTTGCAGGTCCTGGGCCATCTGAATCTTGAGGTTTCCCACGCTTACAGGGAGTACCGCACACAGTGTCAGCTTTCTCATTTCAAAGTCAAAGGCACCCTAAACCAAACACGGACCTCACAGTCCAATGGCTTCTCTCTGATTTACACATTAGTATTTTTTAATCTGTTGATTTAGCCCAGTCATCCTGAATGTGTCCTTCGAAGGAACCATCTTTTAGATTTTCCCCTGGGAAGCTGTCAGGCTGGTCTGTGGAAGAGCAGACTGAGACAGCACAGAGCAGGCTACATCTGAGGTTCAGGGCACTTCCTCTCCCTCTCTTGGATTTCAGCTTTGTGACCTCCATTTCAAAACAGCCACATAAACAGTTCTCTTATTTGGGCTAGTAATAGATTATGCACTCTGTAGGTTATGAATTTATACAGGCCTCCCTTATGGAAAGGCAGCTGGGGAAACTGAGGCATTTGAGCCAGCATTTCTGCAGTTGGAAATTGGAACACTGAAGCTGCCTGAAGGTCTGAGAGTCATAAGACTGTGAGAGACTGATAGTGTCACCAATCACTGTTGAATTTATTTATTTGTTTGTTCGTTTAACATTTTTATTTATAGGGGCACACATACCATAGCATACCTGGAAGGTCAGAGGACAACACAGTGTTCCTCTCTCTCCTTTCACCATGTGGATACTGAGGACCAAACATACGCAATCAAGCTGAGTGGAAGTCCCTTTACCCAGTGAGCTATCTAACTGGATCAAATCGAACTACTTTTAAAATGATGATAGTAATTACTTTATTAAGAGCTTACTTTTCAGTCATTTCTCCATCTCTGACTCTTGTAGAACTCACTGTAATTTTAGGAGGAGTTCAGGGCTGTAGGCACCTAGGAGCATGGGAAAGTTTTAAAGACAGAGTGGGGCAGACTAGAACTGGTACCTTGGGGTCCCTTAGTCTTTGAAGCCTGTGCACATCACTGTGAGCCACAAGGCTGCAGACCTAGACCTCAGCTGTGGAGGAGGGTGTTTGTCTCCTCCCCCTTTCCTTAGGGCCCTCGGTCTCCTCTGAGAATCACCTCACAGATCTGGCAGGGTGTCAATAATGGTCATTTTCTAATTGCTGTTAAGCAGGTTCAGGGATGGTGTGACTTGACCTCATGATAAGAAGAGTTTTGTTGTTGTTTGTCTGTTTGTTGTTTTGTAACATCAGTGTCAACAGGAGACTTGGAATGAGGACTAACAAAATGTTTATCAAGCAGGGAGGATGGAGACCTCGGGAACTAGCATTCCCAAGATGTTTCACAACTGTGAACAGTCTCCACATCATGAGTCAGCATGAGCTGTGCCCACCCCAGGGTTGGCTCCCTGGCATCTCTTCCCTCTACAGCAAAAAGCACCCAGATCTTAGCCTCCCAGCCCCCAGCAGGTTTTGCAAAACCATCAGATCCCATAATTTTGAACCAAGCCTTATTTTATACGCTCACCACCTAAGACGTCAACTTTACAGGCAACGGTTTCACGTTTATTTGAAATACATGTCAAAGGCACCCACTCTCCTCATAACTCCTACCCACGTCAAATGACCCTTCTTAAGACTACTCGGAGGACAGAGTTTACACAATTCTTTCTTAAAAGACAGGGCCACTCCTCTTAGGTCTAAGTATATATTTGGTCCTTAAAATTATGAGTTCTGTCCCTGACACCTTTCACAGGAAACAGAATTGGGGAATGGGCATGCTGGGTGATCCCTGGTGTGTGTGCCTGTGAAATCTGCAGGGGAAGGATCCCTCAGAGTTAGATGGCTTCACTAATCAGGTGGTCTACTGCTCATTGGTTGTAAGAAAAACCTTTAGTGATTATAGAGGAAGATATATTTTACAGCCCAGTTTTCTTTTTGTTTTTGCTTTTTTTTTCTTTTGTGTTAGTATAAAGCTCAGACACAATGCACACTCACAATCTGACACTAGAAGTGAAATAGCAAACAGCTGTTGTAGACTTCCTGGCCTTCCCTGCCAGTGTCTTTTCCCTTGCCTCTCTTGTGTCCCAGGCCTCCTTTGACTCGATGAGGTAAAGAACAATGCATTGAGCAAATGTTACCCTGGTTCTGTACCTTCCCACCCCCCCCCCCCCCGTTCTCATTTTTTTACAGGTCATTATATGTATATATGTTGTCAGTTAGTAATCAAGTCAAATACTATGCCCCTGCATCTGTCTATAAAATTTCCAGTGAAACTAGGGGAGTTCCCACATCTCTCTTTCAGTTAGCCAGGCTTGAAGGAGCAGCACACTCTGGAAGCAGAGCCCTCAGTCAGGGCCTGGGTCCATTTGCATCTTGTTTAATGATAGCCATATCTTTCCTCTCTACATTATAATAGCAGACTGTATAGTACCTTACCATTATTCCTAAAGGAGAAGCGCCTGTCCCACAGTGTCACTTTTAGGATGAAAAGGACTAAATATGCCTGACATAGAAATGCACACTCAATGAACTTCTCAACAGATGTTTTAGGCCTTCCCAGTACTACACGTAACAGAAAGGGTAAAACACCAAAGCTTCCCTACACACAAGTGGGTAAGATGTAGAATTCAGGGAGCTGAAGGAGGGAGAGGGAGGGAGGGAGGGAGGGAGGGAAACAGGTGTAGGAAATTGGTTCTATTTTTTCTACTTACTGTGTTTCCTGGCTCTGCCCCAGTGGGTAGAGCTAATTTCAGAGGAAGTTCCTGGACTTCTGAGAAGCAGATACTCACAGAACATCTCCAGACAGAAACCACACTTCCTCCATGAGCATCACAGTGCTAAGTGAAATATTACTATTAAATGATTGTTGCTGTGGCCTACTCAGGAGAGAAAAGGAAGCCTCCTCTCCCCCTCTTGAATCAAGAATGGCTCAACTATCCTATGCCAGTGCTTCTGAAGTTGGACAAACTGGACCGTCCTTGCAAAGGAGACACGTGGCCTTCAGAAGTGGCTGGGAGAGCCCGGGAAATTGGTTTGCTGTGAGGTGTAGATACAGCATTATTCTGGTTAAGGAGTGGGCTAGGGTGCCTGGAAACCAAGCGAGGTCTGGCCCAGTGTGCACAATGGGGGCAGTAGGTGAACTGCCATCTTGGTGAGAGGACCAAGAGTCCCATTAGACACCGGCTAAAAAAACTTGCTGGATCTTTCTGCAACTGTGAGACCTCAGTGCTAATCTGATTCCAAACAATGGATAAACTTGGGCAAAAATGAAGGAGATGAGCCGGGTGTGGTGACATACTCTGTAATCCCAGTACGGGAGGCTGAGGTATGGGATAAACCCGGGATATGGAGTGGTACCCTATCTCAAAATTCAATTCCAAAAGACAACAATGATTTAAATTAAAAGTCGTTCTAGTCACAGATAAAGCAAGATTCCATTGGAATTAAACCTGGACATGATGTTTCCTAGTACTGACTCCAGATCAGGAGAGGCAACTGCAACACATGTAGACTCTGTCCAACAGGAAAGTCAGCCCCATCCAGAGTAGACCATTGCAAAGAGAGCCTTCTGCCTTGATGCCAAAAGCCACTGGCATAGAACCTGAGTTCCTGATGTTGGATTCCGTTCCCTGCCCTTGCCTTTCTCTGCCTACTACAACAGACAGTGACAGTTAGGGCCAGAGATGGGACTGTTGCATTCCGGAGGTGACACCAGCCTTCCAGAGCTGACCCCTTTAGGCTCAAGTCACCAGCAGGCCTGCACTGCCTCCCTCCGGGTTTGCCATGCCTGTGGTAGTAAAATGCAAAACAAACAGATGGCTTACTGCTTGCTGTGGGAGTGTGTCATAATACCATAATCTCAGGACGGGAGGTTGGTGGATTATTGACCATGGTAACCTTAGAGCTCTTAGCTCTGGAATGAATTTACATCCTAAGAAAGGGACTTTAGTCTCTGTTGTTACCTCTCTCCCGTCTATGACAAATTATCACACAGAAACAACCTGGGGGGGGGGGGGTTGGTTGGCTCCTGGGTTCGGAGAGCTCAGTCCTCAGTTTGGCTCCTTGTGTCATGATAGTGCAAGTGTGTGGTGGAGACGCTTCATTGTCTCACGGCAGACAGGAAGCACAGACACAAGGGATAGTTCGTAACTGTCAAAGGCACACCCCCAGTGACCTCCTTCTTCCAGCAAGGCCCACTCACTGAAGTTTCCAGACTTTCCCGAATACCCTCCCCAGTTGGCAAACTAGGACATAAAATGAAGGTGAATAGCACTGGATTCTCTGTGGCCTTATACTCTAAACCTTGTGTAGGTTCATGACCCTTCATGTTTTATCCCACATGGGTCCCTAAGCTCCTTGCAGATCCACTGACAGCAATAGCAAACTGGTGAAACCCAAACCACAGCACCAGGGCCACCTTTAGTCTCTCTCTTAGATCAGCTTACCTTATTCCTCCAAGACTAGTAATGCAAAGACTTTGCCATCTCTATGGCACTTGCCCTGTATTCTCTATGCACAGGAATAATAGCTTTGATAAAAATTCTGGATAACAATCTAGATCCTCACTGTTCATTCAAGCAGCTTCTAACACCATCTGTAAATGCTGTGCCTATCCCAGGGTCTCTGTTCAGCCATTTCTTATCCTATTAAGATTAAGAGCAAACAGGCCAATGAATGGGCCAGGCGATGCTACGGCTATGCTGAATGAGAAAGACTGGAGAATGGCTGATAGTTGCCATCTTCACGGTCTGTGTGACTGGATTCAGAATCACTCAGGATATCCACCTCTGGCCGTGTCTTGGAGAAGTTTCCAGAGATGTTTAACTGAGGAGTGGAGACCCTCCTGAATGTGGGAGTCACTGCCTCATGATACTGGAAAAGAAGAAAGTGAGTTGAACCCAGCACTCATCTTTCTCTGCTTCCTGTCAGCGGAGACAGCATGATCAGCTGTCCTGTGTTCCTCTTGCCGTGGCTTTCTTCTCATGAGGACTCTATGGCCCCAAACTTTGACTCAAAAATAAACCTGCCCTTCTGCAAGTTACTCTTGCCAGGTCACAGCAAATAGAAAAGCAACAGAGACAAGGCCAGGGGTTATTATAGACCCTTCTGCATTTTCAAGGTTGATGTTCGCCAGTTCTACTCTTTGTAGTCTTTGGCTCATTCACTGAGACTTTTTATACCTGGGTGGAGAAACTCAAGGTGTAGTGCCAAAACAGATTTATTCCTTCTCTCTAAATGCTCCATTGCCCACTTAGCCACAACTGGCTCCCAGCTGACCTGTAGAAGCCAACGCCTCAGATAAAAGTGTTCTCAAGCTCACGGCCAACCAAGACATATCCAGAAGTTCTCTCCTGTCCTAGAAGAGTTTTCTGTCTTTGGACCCATATTTGATGGCAGACTGGTTTCCGACAACTTACTTAATAATTACATTTACACCAATGTGAAGATGCACACCACGCACAGGTACTGACGGGTCCTGAGCATTTGAATTTGCTCTTTCCACTTACGGAGCCACATGGCAGACTTATGTTCCTTGGTCAAACAAATGGACAACAGAGGATCTATTATTAAAGTCCAAGCTTCAAAACAGGAAGCTGGGATTAGTAATGGTGGTGGCTTGTTTGATACAATGAGCGGCACTCAGAGCTGCTGCACACTATGTGTTAGAGGAGAGACATCAGAAAGAAGGCACAGATCTTGATGGGATCCTTTTAACCCTGGAGTCTTTGCTAGCTTGGACCACTCACCCTTGACCTTACTGGAAAAAAGATTAGGCTTTCACATCTGGCACGGGCCCTCTTGTGCCCTGAGAACTGCAGTAACCATGCACAGGGCAAGCTTCCAAGCATAAGCAGACCTCCAGAGCAAGTGTACCTCCGGTCCCACGTAGGTGGCCCCTACACCAAGGGAAATCTGTGTGCTTTTATGACTCTGGAAGGAAGAGAAGCATGTGCCTGACACAGCCAGGTGAGCACTCAGATGACAGAGGCAGAAGTCACTGGCTCTTTCCCTTCACCTCCCTGTCAGTGATTAGAACCCTTGTTGGATCAGCTACCACTTTCCTTTGAAACTTGGCTCCAAAGAAAAGCAATAGCCTTCTAGAAGCCGGCCGGGAGGTCTACATTTGAAATCTCTTCCCCTGCTGCTGAGAAGCAAGCCAGAGCAACCTAACCCTGGGTTCACCTTGGTAATGAGGATTTGGTTCCCAGTGACTGAGAGAGTAAACCCCTAAAAGGCCCCAGGAGAACCCTGGCAGTATTAAAGAAGCTTCAAAACAATCGAGACTCTTCTAGAGGGTCTTCAGGGACCACCCACGCCGGAGATGAATCATTTGCACAGGAATAACACTCATTCTACTAACAGTGCCACCCACAGGCTCCAGAGGACCCATGGGCTTTTAGAGAGAGGAAAGAAAACTCCTCTGCTTGGGACTTGAACTCATCTTCTCCTTGGAGGGCGTGTGCCTTCCAAACCAGGAAGTCAGCTGATTTCCTCTGACATCCCCGTCCTGTTGACCTAGGCCAGAATTAGCTAAGCTAGTAAGTACTTGCCTTTAATCTACGGCCTCAGACTTTTAAAAGATTGTATTTACATTTTAAAATTATATGTGTATGTGTGTTCCCACATGAAGGTTTGTGCATAGTAGAACAATACCTGTAGAGGCCAGCAGAGGGCACCATGGAGCTAGGGTTGTTGGCAGCTATGAGCCCTGAAACATAGGTTCATAGCTAGGAACTGAACCCAGGCTCTCTGCAAGAGCAGTCTGAGTTCTTATTCACTAAGCCTTTCCAAAGATTTTTTTTGATCAAAGACCTAGGGAAAAGAAGTTGCTAAGATAACTAAGCAATCATAGTGACCTGGAATCAATCCCCAACTGTAAAGATAGATAGGATCAGCTCTACAAAACTGTCCAGTGACTTTCAAGTGTGCATTGAGGTGTACACATACACATCATGCATGCACACATACTAGTAATGATAGCAATAAACAATTTTAAAGACCTAGAGAAGAGCAGAAGTTTTATAAAGTAGCCTAAAATCCAGGCTAAATATGAATTTTTCATCAAGCGCTACTAACTTTATAATATGGGATGTAGCTAATTTGTATTATTGTCTTGAAAAGGAAGCATGCGCTAAGAAGTCGGAAGCTATAATCAACAGTCAATAAGAGAAATCAGAAGTCCTTTCTTTCGTAAGTTGAGAGTTAGACAGAATTGAGATGACCACCACCCTGCCAAGCCTAAGGCACACAAGCCCTACGCCCACACAGACACAGAGCTTAGTTTGTCTTTCAAAAAATTAGTTAAAAACTGGTTGTGATGACATATAACAGTAATCCACATACTCCATAGTCTGAAGCAAGAAGATCATAAGTTAAAGAACTTATGACTCACTCCAGTCAGAATGCCAGTCACTAAGATCACAAATACCCCAAAAGGATTTGGGGGTCAGGGTACTGTTTACACACTGCTGGGAATGTAACTTAGACTCTATAGAAATCAGGAGGAAAGTTCTAAGACAAACAAATAATAACAACTAAAAGGAAATGGACCATTTGACCTCACAATACCCAACTCCTTCGCACTTCCCAAGAGGCTGAAGTCAACAAGTCATGGAGATTTTTGCACATCAATGTTATTGTTTCCCTGTTCACAATAGTTAAGTTATGGAAGCAATCTAGGAACCCATCAACAGAGGAAGGGTTAACGAACATGAGATATATGCATCTACACATGTGCGTGCACACATGGACAGACCCACACACAGTGGAATTGGATTCAGACATAAAGAACAAAATCATTTTGTCTTCAGTGAAATGGCTAGAGGGAAAATTATCATATTAACAAATGAAGTCAGACTATGAAAACAAATATGTTTTCTCTGACCTGGGGATGTAGGTGTCAGATAGACACATGAACTCATGTCTGTGTAATGTCATGAAAGAACAAGTGATGGAAAAGTAGACGAGGATAAAGTACTAACAGGGGGAAGAGAGAAGGCAATTGAGGAACACAGTCAAATGTTATCCTGTGCGTGTGCGTGTGTGTGTGTGTGAAAATATCCATGAAAACCAATGCATCCATATACACCAATACAAAAGAAGTCAGGAAGCAAATGGCAAATTTCATAAACGCAGCCCTTAAGTCCATTTGTTTCTCACAGTGCTCTCCGAGTCAGGAATGTCCAGATAAGCTTAATTTGGTTCTGAGGCAACTTATATACCCAACAAGCATGAGTTTTGAAAGAGACTTACATTCAACGCTGGGAAATGAGCTTTGCTCTGCCAGGTAAGCATGATTCTGTGCATTCACAATGCATACATCACAGCCCTGTCCTGGTCTGGCTATGAAAGAATTTAATTATGTCCTATTGTGTCAAGCTGTGGATTAACTTTAATTGTCAGAAGCTCCCAGGATGCAAGAGTCAAGGTTAGCACTCCATCTGGGAAAGTTCGTTCTAAATCCTATGCCACCACTGTGTGAGGAATCTCATTGTCCTTGGGGTATAGCAACCAGTCCTAGGAGGGCTGATCCTACTCAGCAAAATTAAGGGCCCAGGAAGTCACCAACACTAAGACTAGCTCATGGAAAAGATATTAATATTTAAAATGCTTAGTATCTGATCAAAAACAGACTCCATGAAATTAATTCTAAGACTTAAATGGGTTGTATGGTGGTCATTATAACCACTCTTGGCAGATTCAGGCAAAGCTCATTGGAGTTAACATTTTAATGAACAGAATCAACTGCCAACTCACCATTCAGAAACTATATTCCTCCTGGGTGGGCTAGCCAAGCGGTCCCTGCTACTTCCTGGGGGCACATGGTGCCAGCTCATATCTTAGAAATGATATTCAGTCTGAGAGCAGAGTTCCACCAACTGGGACTGTGGCAGCAAGAACTGCACAGGGTTCCAAGAGCTGGAATAGAAAGGGTCAGTGTGAACCATTTGGGTGGTGGAAAATAGCTCCACAAAGGGGCTGAAGTCTCCCGCCACTGTGAGAGTTTCTCCAACCTGAAAAGAACTTGTTTCCATAACAAAACTGGATTGCTAGAAGGAATCTTGAAGAGATCCCCTGGGGGCATTTTAACCTTATCCTGACTCCACAAATGCCTTTGCAGGAAGCAGTGAACTTGCTCGGGGTGTGTCACAGTGCAAACCCAGGCCTTGCTTTTGAATGTGAGAGCATTGTCTGTGCTTCTGAAAGCACAGGAAGCCTCCTCCCACAACCTGCGGAGGCAGGGAGGCTGCAAAAGTTGATTAGTCCCTATAGAGGGGGATGGCTACATCATTTCAGCCTGCTGCTAAGTTGTACCAATCTGCTTCCTAAGGACTAAGTAAAAGGGTGGGAAATGAAACTGAATATTGTAGTTTGAATATGAAACGCCCCTTATAGGGTTGGGAGAGCCTTGCTGAAGAAAAGGAGCCACCGGAAGTTGCCTTTGGGGTTTTAGAGCCTTGCCCCACTTCCTGTTCTCTTCCTCTGCTTCCTGTATGTGCGTCAAATACAACTGGCTAGTTTCTGACTCTTAGGTCCTCTTTATGCTCCAGCTACCCCATCGTGGACAACTATATCCCGCATAGAACTGTAAGCCGAAAAATGTTCTGTCTTACTTACGTTGCTGGTTGCCAGGCTATTCTATCACAGCTACAGAAGTAAAATGGAGACAGACATGCGGAGATGAGAGTCACATAAAGGAGAAGTAGCTTCACCTATTAACAAAGCTAAGGGGCTCCCTGCACTTGCTCAGCCCTGGCATTTACCAGCTTCCCACAGAGAGACCACTTCTTATCATTCACGCCTGTACAAAGGCAAGCCCAGGGCAGCAAAGCCATGTCTTCAGCACTCTGTTCCCAAGGTCTTAGGAGTGCCTACAGCACAACCAGAGCATGGTATGCACTCCTCAGTGACTAGGTTCCAAAAGAAAGAGAATTTAGCTTCCAGGGAGCATGGAATATGATTCAGTTGAGGAAAAATCCCCAAAGCAGGATTTCCTGGGAAAGAAGGTAGAATTGTGGGTTGGTTTTGGCGACTCCCCAATAGTCTTTCTCCTGCAAGCTACTGCCTTGGCTGACTAGAATGGGTACATGTCCGCTTTCTCAGATGTGGGAGCTTGGGTAAGCTTGCTGGTACTTTCTCTTATTCAGTTAGAAAGGACTCCCCAGGACTTTGATGCTGCTTCACCAAGACCTCACTTGAAATTGCTGCTGAGGGGCCTGTGGATGCACGGGACAAATTTCCTGAACACAAGCAGTTCCTCTACCACAGATGCAAAGAGCATCAGAATGAAAATTCCAAAACCCAAACTCTATTGTCAGTGAACATGGGCTTTTCTCTGGCCATTGTTTGTAAACCAAGGCTGCAGGAGTAACATCATGGTCTATTGCTTGCCCAACATGCATATAGAACTACAAGAAAACTAACAGCAAATGGTTCCCTAAAGCAGACGGTGGTTTACACTTAGTATTGTTAGGAGGTTTTACATAAACTAAATGAAAGTCCTACTATTTTATATCAGGGGTATTTAGCGTGGATGGATTTGATACCCTTTGATAGTATGGGAGTCCTGGAACCAATTCCCTTCAGATCCAAGGGCTGACTATATATAAGTCTCTGTATATATGTTTATATATATTCTTACATATACAATATAGTTGTGCAATGTTAACCGTATTTCCACTGCTGTGACAAAATGCCCAAGAAGACAATTAAAAAAAGAAAGATTTATTTCAGCTCACTGTTTCAAAGGTTTCAAGTTGTCTCTGTGTTTCTGGGTCTGTAATGAGATGGAACATTGTGGTGCAAGAAAGCTCTTCACCTTGTGCTGACCAGAAGCAAAAAGAGACACAGAGAAAAAGTAAGGGCTGGGGCAATAGACATCTTTTCAGGGATGCTTCCATGGCTTTCAGTGGCTTCCTTCCTTCCTACTGGGTGCTGCCTTCCAATAACGTGTTATGATAACTCCATCAGCAAACTGACCCATTAGGGTCAGTCCCTCTTAGTGATGACTCCACCAGCTGGGAGCTAAGCTATAGTAGATGAGCCCTGTGTGTGTGTGGGGGGGGGCACTTCAGACCCAAACCACAGCAAGCTTATATATCATGTGTTATATGTAATACTAGGTGTATAGTTGGTTACAATGTGAATGTATCTACCTTCGAGATTAGATCTATGAAAATCTTTTGGCTTAAAAAAAGTTAAAGAATTAAAAAAATGTAACTCAATAGATGTTTTGCTTCTAAAACATGAAGTTAGATAGTATGTAAGATATTCTTTCTTTTAATTAACTTTTGTTAAGGAGATTTTTTTTTTTTTAACTTTTGGAAGGATAGTTCAAACTGTGAGCTTTTCTTGAAGTCTAGCAATTTTATTGATGCCAGGTTTGTGTCCTCATTGGTTTTTACAACTGACTAATGTCTCACTTTCTGTCAAAAATGCTGTGATATAGGAGTTTTAGGGAGGCTTTTTTGGGACAGTTGCTAAACAGCATTGTAGATAGTTAAGCCCCAAGGAGAAAGATGCTCTCTGCTTCTCAAACTGCCCTACTGTCCTGCTGTCATAACGCCACAGATATGAGCTGGTGTGACAACATGGAGGAATTGCATGGCTATTTCTTCTTTGACCGTGGGCTTTTCTGGATGAGACCCCTCCTTTGGTTTCTCTGGTTACATGTTTTCAATCTCTTTTTGTTGTTGTTGTTGTTGATATGTGGGTCTTCCTCATGACAACACTTCCTTCCTATTTATATCATGTAGCAATTTCCTCTGAGTTGAACCATTCCATCCCTCTGGAAGAATTCTTAATGCTCAAAAAGTCATGTTAAAACATTCTCCTCAGAAAGGAATTGGAAATTTCATAAGTCTCAGGAAGTAGACAACTCATAAGTTTCAAGAAGTTTCTGAAACCAGCAGAATGCACAGGCCCCTCACCAAGGTTATAAATTAGTAGTTAAGTGCAGAGACGGGGAGGAGACTCTTACCAGAACTGTCTGGAGGATTCTCCCGCCTGTTGAGCTGCCTTCAAGTTGTACAGAGAACTCTAGGGTTGAAACTTTCATGATCTGTCACCTAGGCTGGGATGGGTATTTCAGTGGCACAGATCCCTTTGAGTCCTCCCTGTCCACCATACTCCTGTGAGTAACCCCAGTAAACTCTCATATATTGAGTTAGACTTTGGTGGAATTGTTACTTTGGTCTGTTGTCATTTTCCTGTTGGAAGAACAGAGGTTTGTGGCACACTGGACGACTATGGCAAATGTAATCTTCACTCTCATGAAACTGGTAAACCGGCAAGAAAGTCAAGCTTAGATATCAGATATTTTCTGCCATGTGAAGAGAAGGTAATTTAACTGGGGCAGAGGTATGTATCCTCAGCAACATGGTACAAGAGTAAGACAAAAATCTATGTCCTTGTCCAGGCTAAGTACCCCGTGTCGGTTGTATGAGTCCCTCTGTAGTGAGGAGTACAAGATGTTCTGATGAATGGGCCACCCCAGCTCTGCACAGCAGCTCTGGGCTGATGGGTCTTCCTGCTCTGCTCGCAGATTCACTGTGCCTTCTTTTTGGGCAGAAATTATTTACACTTGAGGAATCTATTTCCACAAAACAAGCAAAGGCTGAGAACTCTACAGGAACTAATGGAAGCTCTTGGGAACTGGTGCTTCATTCTGCTTTAAGATGAGGTCTGTGCTACAGTGGTGCCAGCTGGTCTTCTGCCATATGTGAATCAAGAGACAGATCTCAGCACTGGGTCCGGGGGCTGACAGAGGGATGTGTGTGTCTTCACTACAGATGTACCAATCACATGAAATAGGGAGATGCCACCCCAAAGAAAACCAGTAGCCACTGCTGCCATGGAACATGGAATTAAGGAAAACAGCCTCCAAACAGGAAGTTCATGGCATAGGGCTCCCACTGAGATGTCGCTCCTGAGTTAGGGAGTCTGGTAAAATTTTTAGTTTCAGATGTGTTTGCTTTCTGTTACTATGACAACATGCCTGAAACGTAAGGATTTTCTTTAAGAGGTTCATTTAACTCATGGTTCTGCAGATTGATGTCACCTGCCTAGTTCTGAGAGGGCCTCGTGCAAGTTTAATTCATCAGAGAAAGCCAAAGGAAAAGAGGGAAACCCCTCTAATAATCCAGTCTGTGGGAACCGGTCCAGCCCTACGACAATGATTAGCAACTCACCTTCACCAGGGAGCATTAATCTGTGTGCGAAAACTCTAACCCCATGTCCCAAATGCCTGCATGGGGCTACCTCTAAACACTGCTGCCCTGAAGAATCTGAGCACAGTGTGCATCTTGCTGGAGACAGATCATATTCAAAGCCCTGCAGGGTCTGGAGCAGTGCTTCTCAACCTTCCTCATGTGGATACCCTCAACTATAAAACCACTTTTGTTGCTACTTCATAACTGTAATTTTGTCTCTATTATGAATCATATGCGACCCCCAGCAGGGTTATGACCTACAGGTTGTGAACCACTGGCTAGCGCATGACATTGCTAATGTTTTGAAAACCTGTGGGAGGCTGCAGTTCCTTCTCCCAGAAAGGACTGGATGTGTAACTACAAAGGCCTTTCACTGTCCTCCTTGTACCTCTGGCACTTAGGATACAAATTCTGTTTTTGATAGTTGAGCATCCATACCGAAACATCTTCGATTTTAAAACTGGAAACTAAGACAGGGCCCAGTGAGTGAGTGGTAGTAGGATGGTTAGTTTTGGTTGTTAACATAATTGGATCAAGAATCAGCTAGGATGCTTGCCAATCGGCAGATCTGTAAGGATGCTTCCTGAAATGATTAACTAAAGAGGAGAGCCCCTCCCCAACCCAGAGTGGGTGGTACCTTCCTGCACTGGCCAAATATAAGGAAGCCCAAAGGAAATTCTCTGTGGGTCTTTGCCTACCTCTTGCTGGTTAATACACCTGTTATGGCTGCTGTCCCTGCCCTGTCACCCCTGCCCCATCATTCACTGACATCAGAACCCCTTCAGCCTTCCAACATGGACTAAAGACTAGAGGCTCTTCATGAGCCTTCCATACCTTCAATGCTCCATTAGGACTGCTGAGGCACCCCAGCCTAGTGAAACGACCCCCCCTAGGCTCTCAGTTTCTTCAGTGTGAAGACAGCCATCATTGGACTACTCAGACTGCACTGTGTAAGCTAATCTAACAGGTCCCTCCTTAATGCATATCCTGTCAGTTCTGAGTCTTCAGAAAACCTTAAACAGGTGGGTGAGGTGGTCCATGAGTGGCGAGTGGATAAGCTGAAGCTTTGAGCTGTCTCCATCCTTCCTGAAGGGTGGTTGGTTGGAAAAAGCACTCTGTCAGGGTGGTGTGGGTAAAAGCAGCATGTGGGTTCAACCCCAAAGACCACGCAAGATTGTTCTCAAAGTGCAATTCAGGTAACATAATCATTGTCTTCCATGTGGAAGCTTGGCTCTTCCCAGCGTGTCATGTTTACAAGTTTTATGGGTTGGGCTGGGTCCCTCTCAAATCCATGCAGAAGTCTTAGGCCCAGTACTTGTGAAAGCGTGCTTGCAGGTAGGGCTACGTGGATGCATTAGCTCAGATGGGGTCATGCTCGTGTTGAAGAGCTGCAAATCCCGTGTGACTGGTGTTGCTGTAAAAGGGGAAACCTGGGACTAGAGAGAAGCTCTGTGACTAAGAGCTGCTGTTGCAAGGACCTGAGTCTGGTTCCTAGCACCTATGTCAGTGATTCACAGCCATCTGTAACTCCAGTACCATGGGGATTGGATGCCAAAGGTCAGCATTTATGTGCACACACCCATACACAGACACACACACAC
>JADRCH010000358.1:877152-904264 GCA_019843965.1 Rhynchomys soricoides | reverse complement strand
ACACACACACACACCCATACACAGACAGATACACACACACACCCATACACACACACACACACACCCATACACAGACAGATACACACACACCCATACACAGATAGACACACAGAGACACATACACATACTTAAATTTTTAAAAAAGAAAATTAAGTAGGAAACTAGAAGATGATAAAGAATGATTTCATGATAAGAATAAGTACCACCTGAGTGATGCTTCTGTAAGCCAGGAAATACCAGCCATTGCCCACAAAACTCCAGAAGACAGTAATAGGCATGACAGATTCTCTCCCCACCCTTGTGGGCAGTAACCCCATCCCACCCTGAGCGCAGGCAGCTAGACTCAGAGTTAGGACACACTTCTGCTGCTCAGTCCTCTTAGCTGGTAGAACTTTGCTATGCAGTCTTGCTGAACAAATGCCAAGTGTCAACATGTCAATTATCCATTATGAATCTCAGACTGAGAGCCCCCATGTTAAAATCGTAGAGAGCTGAAATTCTAGAAAGGAATTTAATTCCTTTAAAAACAATCACATTTATTTAAATTTTTATTACATTTTATTGGCTAATTTTGTATGTGCATGTGGGGTGTGTGTGCTTTGTACATGCGTGTGTGCTGTGTGTATATGAAGGTCAGAGGAAGACTTGTTGGAGCCAGTTCTCTCCTTCCACCGTGAGGGCTCTAGGAATCAAACACAGGTCTTCCACGCTGGGCCACCTTGCCAGCCCCACAACCAATATTTTACCAGGTCTTTTCCCCCAAAATCATTAAAGTTAATGGGACCTTAGGGACCATGTAATATCATATTAAAGGCGAAGAATCAGAGATAAAAAGTGACTTGTCCAAGGTTAGCTTGCCTGTGGAAGACGGAGCTGAGATTCTGGGTTTTCAAATCCTAATTGGCGGTTTTCCACAGCACTGTACTCCATCCTGAGCACGTTTATATGGACACACAAAATAAATGTGTGCTTTTCCTGATATGTGACTGCCTGGCACTCCCAGTTTAATGTTCTTGGGATTCTGATGTGAAACTAAACACACCATGCACTTAACACATCAGCTGTGCCAAACAGCACCACTCTGTCTTAACATAATTTTTCTTAGTGGAAACACCGTTAATTCCACAGCAGCCAGCGTGTGTGCAGCAGCAGCAAACACCCACATCCCAGCCCGAGACTTACATCACCACCATAAGTGCTGTCTCTCCTGAAGCCTTCGGGGTTTCTTAGGAGGAAAAGAAAGAGGAGAGGCATTGAAGCTGTGACGTGGAATGGATCGGTGGACCTTGAAGCCAAGCTCGGCTAAGTCACAGCTTGAAGGGAGTAATCATGAAAAGCGATAGCTGTGGGGCTGGAGGAATGTGAGAGATGCTTTTCAAACAGAGGGACGGTAAGGATGACAGTCAATGTGATACGGTCTGAAGGGGGCCTCCAAAAGTTGACACTTTGAAATGTAATTTTCAAAAGTACTTTCAAGAGGAGAGGATGGGGGGGTTATGATGGCGGGGATGAAGCCTCAAATCCACCCTTCAGAGTGAGATTCGTACTCCAAGGAAGTGACAGGAGGAGGGAGGCTCACTAGACTGACTCCTTCTGCCTCTTGGCCCTGTGCTTACCAGCAACCAAACTGAGGCGATAAAGTATTCCATTTCTAAAATCTAGTTTAAAGTATTTTGTTCTTGCAACCTAAATGGACTGAGACACCTTCCCTATCATTTTTATATATGACACTTTGTTTAGAAAGGCATATTTTGGATAATACATACCAGCCCTTTTAGCAACCTGGTAGCCAGTGTACGAGACTCACTGCTACCCGACAGTTAATATTAATCACTTAGAAGGCAGTGAGATGATCAATAAGTATCCTCCTAAACAAAACTAAGGAAGGTCCATTTCACAAATATAACATGTTGGAAAAGAACTAGCAGGGTAGTAATTCTCTTAATTCTTTTAAATTACAGAGCTTCTCTGTGTAGCCCTGGCTGTCCTGGAACTCCCTCTGTAGACTGAACTGGCTTTGAACTCACAGACATCAATACATCTCTGCCTCTCAAATGCTGGGATTCAAAGTGTGTGTCACCACCACTTGGCTTTCTTTTAAAATTTGTAGTGACATTTCTGTAGGGCATGGTGGCACAAGCCTTTAATAGTAGAACTTGGGAGGCAAGCATGGGCAATCTCTGAGTTCAAGGCCAGCTTGATCTACATAGAGAATTCCAGGTCAGCTAGGGCCACATAGTGAGACTGTGTCAAAACAAACAAACAAGCAAATAAATAAATATATAAATATATTTTAATTGGGTTTTTATTTATTTGGTGGTGTTGGTGGTGGTGGTGGTGGTGGTGGTGGTGGTGGTGTGTGTGTGTTTGAGATACAGTGCATGTACCATGGTAGAGGCCAGAGGCAGAATTACAAGAATTGATTCTGTATTCTACTTTGTAGAGGTTGGATTTGAACTTAGGTCACCAGGTTTGACAGCAAGTACCTTCACCCTACTAAACCGTCTTGTCAGCTCATAGGTTTAGATTCTTAAAGCTGATACTTAACTGAACCCTACACAGCATTTACTAGATAGTATTTACCTAATCGTTTCTGTGATGCAGAATAGACTATTCAAAAGCATTATGTATTCAAGTTATACACAAGTAGCCCTGGAACAATGGTCTAGGTCACTATTTTATTAACTAATAACTTCCCATATACTATTTTGCTTTTGATCCTTTGAGATGAAAAGGTGGCATATTGCCATAATTTATCTCATATTTATGTGAAGCAAATGAGGCCATCCTCACACAACTGACTGGCTTAGCTAGACCATCTGATAATCGTCTTCACTGAGTTGGGACTGACAGACAGAATCCTCACACGGTCATAGACTAAACCTATATCTGTCCTAAGACTGAATTAAAACACAGCTGGGGTCACAGATGTGTAATATGTACTGGTCCCGCTGGGGGCTGTCCTGCGCTACCGTCTCGCCAGCAAGAACGACGCGGCACACAAAGGATCCTTCTGCAGTAAAGCTTTAATGCATCTTGAAAGGGAGAGCATAAGCTTGCCACGAGTGGAGACCCCGAACAATAGAACACCCATCCCTTATATAGGTCACAGCGCTTGCCTGGGACGAGGAGCTTCCCCATTGGCTCCCCGCACATTAGGCCAGATGCCGCCACGAGAGAGGCTGAGACTCTGAGGTGGAAAATTACCAGGTACATGCGCACTAGCCTGTTTACAACTTGTTCTCCGCCGAATGTAGGCGCCATCTTGTAATGGCGAATGTGGGTGCGACTCGGGCGGCTTCCCACAGGGGGCCATCGAGAGCCATTGTGCACAGCACCACCATTGAATCAGTCTTGGGTAAGACAACTTCCTGCTGCCCCCAAGCCTAAATGTTGCTTCTGCCCAATTATTTGAAATTACAGCTTTCAAATAGCTATTCCTCCAGAAGAATGAAGACAGGAGAGAAAGAAAGAGAAGGGGAAGGGGGGAGGAGGGAGAGAGGGAAAGAAGGAGGAGGGAGAAGCCATCTGCTGACAGAGTCTAGTAGCTCCTCGAGAAAAAGCTCAAGGATGGTTGGTGCAGCCTTGGGAGACAGGACACTTAAAAATATACATGTCCTGGGTCAGCAAGGTGGCTCAGTGAGCAGAGGCTTGCCACCCAAGCCTGATGACTTGAGTTCTATTCCTGAAACCTACATAGAAAGATCGTCTCTGATCTCCTCACATGTATGGTGGCACTAAATACACCCCCTAAGTAAAGAGAGAAATAAAGAAAGAATAAAATGTAATCTTAAAAATAACTCTGAGGCTGGAGAGAAAGATGGCTCAGTGGTTAAGAGCACTTTCCTAGAGGACTGGGCTAAATTCTCAGCACCCACATGGCAGCTCACACCTGTCTGTAACTCCAGTTTCAGGGGACTTGACACCCTCACACAGACATGCACGCAGGTAAGACACCTCAGACAGACAGACATGCAGGTAAAACACCAATGCACATAAAATAAAAATCAATTATTAAAAAATAAAGAAAGGGAATGGAAATCTAGGGTATAGTCCCAGCCTCTCTGTGACTCTCTCTAAGACTTCCTGGCTTGGTCCCCTTCCCTGCTCCCTCAGAGTCACTCCACTACAGCTGTACCAGAGCAGACCCTGTGTCTCCTGTTTCAAACCACTTGCATATACATTGTCTTAGTCACAAAAGTGAGCATCAGAGTATTCAAGATATCAGGCGGAGGACACCCTAAGGGGCAGAGGTCCCACATCACTTCTTCCCAAGATATCTCACCACAAAAACATGTTTATTTTATGTCTATATGTGTTATGGAGAAACATGATTGAGTGGGTTACCAATTTTAAAACTTTCTAGAAAAAAAATGTACTAGGTTAGAAAACGATAAAGTTATTCAAAATAAAAGTTCTAATTTTTAGTAATTCTGTGTTTAGTGAGTTATTCTAGTTAGCATAAAGCTGTAGTGTTATAGTTTTGAATCTTAATGTAAAGAGAACCAAGAAAGATTTATTTGTCAATGATAATATTTATAGTAAACTAGAGGCTGATACTTTTTAACTACTTTGTTTTATAATGGCAAATTTTAGATATCAACTTAAGACTGTGGGGCGATCTCAGCTCCTCCCTGTTCCAGAGACAGCCATCTTCTGCAGTGTCAGCCTCGTCCCGTAGACAAGATGGTGAAGGTCAGTATGAACAGATTTGGCCATATAGGCACTTGGTTACCAGGGCTGCCTTCTGCTCTGCACTTGGCAAAGTAGAGATTGTTGCCATCAACAACCCCTTCATTACCTCAACTACATGGTCTACAAGTTCCAGTATGACTCCACCCATGGCAAATTCAATGACACAGTCAAGACTGAGAATGGGAAGCTTGTTATCAACAATGAGAAGCCCATCACCATTTTCCAGGAGCGAGATCCGGCTAACATCAAATGGGGTGATGCTGGTGCTGAGTATGTCGTGGAGTCTACTGGTATCTTCACCACCATGGAGAAGGCTGGGGCCCACTTGAAGGGTGGGGCCAAAAGGGTCATCATCGCTGCCCATTCTGCCAATGCCCGCATGTTTGTGATGGGTGTGAACCATGAGAAATATGACAATTCACTCAAGATTGTCAGCAATGCATCCGGCACCACCAACAGCTTAGCCACCCCACCCCACCCCCCGCCAAGGTCATCCATGACAACTTTGGCATCATGGAGGGGCTCGTGACCACGGTCCATGCCATCACTGCCACTCAGAAGACTGTGGATGGCCCCTCTGGAAAGCTGTGGCATTATGGCAGTGGGGCTGCCCAGAACATCATCCCTGCATCTACTGGTGCTGCCAAGGCTGTGGGGCAAGGTCATCCCAGAGCTGAACAGGAAGCTCACTGGCATAGCCTTCCATGTTCTGACACCCAATGTATCCATTGTGGATCTGACATGCCGCCTGGAGAAACCTGCCAAGTATGATGACATCAAGAAGGTGATGAAGCAGGCATCCGAGGGCCCACTGAAGGGCATCCTTGGCTATACTGAGGACCAGGATGTCTCCTGTGACTTCAACAGCAACTCCCACTATTCCACCTTCGATACTGGGGCTGGCATTGCTCTCAATGACAACTTTGTCAAGCTCATTTCCTGGTATGACAGTGAATACCAGCTACAGCAACAGGGTCGTGGACCTTGTGGCCTACATGGCCTCCAAGGAGTAAGAAGCCCTGGACCACCCACCCCAGCAAGGACACTGAGAGCAAGAGTGAGGCCCTCGGTTGTTGGGTCCCAACTTGGCCCCCAACACTGAGCATCTCCCTCACAATTTCCATCCCAGAACCCCATAATAACAGGAGGGGCCTAGGGAGCCCTCCCTACTCTTGAATACCATCAATAAAGTTCTCTGCAGCCTACCACACCCCCAAAAAAGAAAGACTGTAGGAGGTAGGAGGTAAATTAATTAATCAATTTACTATATATCCCAAGCACAGCTTCTCCTCCCTTCTCTCCTCCCAGCCGTTTCCTCTCACCTCACCTCCTCCCCATCCTCCAGGATTCCCTCTTTTGAGGCTCCGACTTTAAGAAATGAAACAGAGTAGTGAGTAGACAGGAAGGGGAAGGAGGGAAAGAGACACTTTACAGAGAGTGAGTTAACAGCTGGCAGATGCTGGCTGGCGGTAAAGGTGCTGGCCACCCAAGTCTAACAGGTCTGACTCCCAGAACTCAGGTAAAAGACCAGATACAGTGGTGCGCATCTGTAATCCTTGCATGCCGACAGGAGAGATGGCAACAGAAACAGTCTGGCTCAAAGCTCATGGGGCAGCTAGCCTGGCTGTATAGCACATGGGCAGAAACAGCAAGAAAGACCCTGACAAGACAAGGTCAAAGGCGAAAATGGTTGTCCTTTGACCTACACACACATGGTGGGGGAGAGAGAGACAGAGGGAGGGAGTTGAACACTTATCTTGAGGTGCCAGGGAAGCTTAGGATCTGTCCTGAGACCACGGGAGAATGACAGCGAGTTACCAAGGCTTTCTGCTAGTCAGGGGACAGGTGTATACAGTCACACAGTCTCTCACGAACACAAAGAAACAGGTTCCACCTGGCTGCTGAATTCATCATATTTCTTTTTATATAAAACAGGAAAAGATTTTCAAGCCCCAGCCCCAGTGCTAAAATTTACTCCTAGAAACCAGTAAGTGGGGTGGTTACTTGCTCACATAAAAATTCATACTAGGGCTTTTTCTACTCTGGAAGCTTAGTATTAATGCTAACATTTATAATCTTTTTTTTACTTTTCTTTTTCTTTTTTTATTTTCCTTTATTTTCTTTTTTATTATTTATTGATTGATTGATACTTTATTTACATTTCAAATGTTTCCCCCTTTCCAGGTCTCCCCTTTGGAACCTCCCTATTCTCTCTCCCTCTCCCTGCCTCTACGGGGTTATTCCCCCACCCATTCTCTTCTTCCCTCCTTGGCATTCTCCTATACTGGGGGATCTAACACCCTCAGGCCCAAGGGCCTCTCCTCCCCCTAATGGCTAACAAGGCCCTCCTCTGCCACATATGTGGCCAGCACCATTGGTCCCTCCATGTGTTTTCTTTGGTTGGTGATCCAGTCTCCCAGAGCATCAGGAGGTCAGGCCAGTGGACACTGGTGCTCCCTCCATGAGACTGCCAACTCCCTCAGCTCCTTCAGTCCTTTCTCCAACTCCTCCATCTGGGACCTGAGGCTAATCCCAATGGTTGCTGTGAAGTGACTCTTGTGTATTCCAAACTTTTGGGCTAATAACCACTTATCAGTGAGTACATACGTATTCTTTTGTGACTGCTTACCTAGCTCAGGATGATATTTTCAAGTTCCATCCATTTGCCTAAGAATTTCATGAAGTCATTGTTTTTAATAGCTGAGTAGTACTCCATTGTGTAAGTGTACCACATTTTCTGTACCCATTCCTCTGTTGAGGGACATCTGGGTTGTTTCCAGCTTCTGGCTATTATAAATATGGCTGCTATGAACATAGTGGAACATGTGTCTTTATTACATGTTGGAGCATCTTCTGGGTATATGCCCAAGAGTGGTATAGCTGGGTCCTCAGGTAGTATTATGTTCATTTTTCTGAGAGTCCGCCAAACTGATTTCCAGAGAGGTTGTATCAGCTTATAATCCCACCAGCAATGGAGGAGTGTTCCTCTTTCTCCACATCCTCGCCAACATCTGCTGTCACCTGAGTTTTTGATCTTAGCCATTCTGACTGATGTGAGGTGGAATCTCAGTGTTGTTTTGATTTGCATTTCCCTGATGACTAAGGATGTTGAACATTTCTTTAGGTGCTTCTCAGCCATTCGAGTTTCCTCAGTTGAGAATTCTCTGTTTAGCTTTGTTCCCCATTTTTTGATAGGGTTATTTGGATCTCTGGAGTCTAGCTTCTTGAGTTCTTTGTATATATTAGATATTAGCCCTCTATCAGACGTAGGATTGGTAAAGATCTTTTCCCAATCTGTAGGTTGCCGTTTTGTCCTATTTATAGTGTCCTTTGCCTTACAGAAGCTTAGTAATTTCATGAGGTCCCATTTGTCAATTCTTGATCTAAGAGCACAAGCCATTGGTGTTCTGTTCAAGAACTTTTTCCCTGTGCCCATGTGTTTGAGACTTTTCCCCACTTTCTCTTCTATTAGATTCAGTGTATCTGGTTTTATATGGAGGTCCTTGATCCACTTGGACTTGAGCTTTGTACAGGGAGATAGGAATGGATCAATCCACATTCTTCTACCTGTAGACTGTCAGTTGAACCAGCACCATTTGTTGAAAATGCTGTCTTTTTTCCACTGGATGGTTTTAGCTCCTTTATCAAAGATCAAGTGACCGTAAGCGTGTGGGTTCATTTCTGGGTCTTCAATTCTATCCCACTGATCTACCTGCCTGTCACTGTACCAATACCATGCAGTTTTTATCACTACTGCTCTGTAGTACAGCTTGAGGTCAGGGAGGCTGATTCCCCCAGAAGTTCTTTTATTGTTGAGAATAGTTTTTGCTATCCTGGGTTTTTTGTTATTCCATATGAATTTGGGAATTGCTCTTTCTAAGTCTATGAAGAATTGAGTTGGAATTTTGATGGGGATTGCATTGAATCTGTAGATTGCTTTCAGCAGGATGGTCATTTTAACTATATTAATCCTGCCAATCCATGAGCATGGGAGATCTTTCCATCTTCTGAGGTCTTCTTCTATTTCTTTCTTCAGAAACTTGAAGTTCTTGTCATACAGATCTTTCACTTGTTTGGTTAGAGTCACACCAAGATACTTCATATTGTTTGTGACAATTGTGAAGGGTGTCATTTCCCTAATTTCTTTCTCAGCCTGTTTATCCTTCAAGTATAGGAAGGCTACTGATTGCTTGAGTTAATTTTTTATCTGGCCACTTTGCTGAAGGTGTTTATCAGCTGTAGCAGATCTCTGGTGGAGTTTTTCGGGTCACTTAAGAATACCATCATATCATGTGCAAATAGTATTTTTGTTGTTGTTGTTTTTTGTTTTTTGAGACAGGGTTTCTCTGTGTAGCCCTGGCTGTCCTGGAACTCACTCTGTAGACCAGGCTGCCCTCAAACTCAGAAGTCAGCCTGCCTCTGCCTCCTGGGTGCTGGGATTAAAGGCATTTACATCCCTTTGACCTCCTTTTGTTGTCTAATTGTTCTACCTAGATCTTCAAGTATTATACTGAATAGATAGGGAGACAGAGGGCAGCCTTGCCTAGTCCCTGATTTTAGTGGGATTGCTTCAAGTTTCTCTTCATTTAGTTTGATGTTGCCTACTGGTTTGCTGTATATTGCTTTTATTATGTTGAGGTATGTGCCTTGAATTCCTGATCTTTCCAAGATTTTTATCATGAAGGGATGTTGAATTTTGTCAAATACTTTTTCAGCATCTAATGAAATGACCATGTGGTTTTTTTACTTTGAGTTTGTTTATGTAGTGGATTACATTGATGGATTTCCGGGTATTGAACCATCCCTGCATTTCTGGGATGAAGCCTACCTGATCATGGTGAATGATCGTTTTGATGTGTTCTTGGATTTGGTTTGCGAGAATTTTATTGAGTATTTTTGTATCAATATTCATAAGGGAAATTGGTCTGAAGTTTCTTTTATTGTTGGATCTTTGTGGGGTTTTGGTATCAGTGTAACTGTGGCCTCATAGAACAAATTGGGTAGTGCTCCTTCTGTTTCTGTTTTGTGGAATAGATTGAAGAGTATTGGTATTAGGTCTTCTTTGAAGGTCTGATAGAATTCTGCACTAAACCTATCTGGTCCTGGGCTTTTTTTTTTTTTTTTTTTCCCGGTTGGGAAACTTTTAAAGACTGCTTCTATTTCTTTAGGGGTTATGGGACTGTTTAGATGGTTTTTCTGATCCTGACTTAACTTTGATATTTGGTATCTCTCTAGAAACTTGTCCATTTCATCTAGATTTTCCAATTTTATTGCTTATAGGCTTTTGTAGTAGGATCTGGTGATTTTTTGAATTTCCTCAGAATCTGTTGTTATATCTCCTTTTTCATTTATAATTTTGTTAGTTTGGATACTCTCTATGCCCTCTGGTTAGTCTGGCTAAGGGTTTATCTATCTTGTTGATTTTCTCAAAGAACCAGCTCCTGGTTTTGTTGATTCTTTGTATAGTTCTTTTAGTTTCTACTTGGTTGATTTCAGTTCTTAATTTGATTATTTCCTGCCTTCTACTCCTCTTGGGTGTATTAGCTTTTTTTGTTCTAGAGCTTTCAGGTGTGCTGTTAAGCTGCTTGTAGATGCTCTCTCCAGTTTCTTTTGGGAGGCACTCAGAGCTATGCGTTTTCCTCTTAAGACTGCTTTCATTGTGTCCCATAGGTTTGGGTATGTTGTACTTTCATTTTCATTAAATTCTAGGAAGTCTTTAATTTCTTTCTTTATTTCTTCCTTGACCAAGTTATCATTAAGTAGAGTGTTGTTCAGCTTCCATGTGTATGTGGGCTTTCTGTTGCTGTTGCCATTGAAGGCCAGTCTTAGTCCATAGTGATCTGATAGGAGGCATGGGATTATTTCAGTCTTCTTATATCTGTTGAGGTTTGTTTTGTGACCAATTATATGATTAATTTTGGAGAAGGTACCATGAGGTGCTGAGAAGAAGGTGTATTCTTTGGATTTAGGATGAAATGTTCAATAGATATCTGTCAAATCCATTTGGTTTATAACATCTGTTAGTTTCACTGTGTCTCTGTTTAGTTTGTGTTTCCAAGATATGTCCATTGATGATAGTGGGGTGTTGAAGTCTCCCACTATTATTGTGTGAGGTGCAATGTGTGCTTTGAGCTTTAGTAAAGTTTCTTTTATGAATGGGTGTGTCCTTGTATTCAGGGCATAGATGTTCAGAATTGAGAGTTCTCCTTGGTAGATTTTTCCTTTGGTGAGTATGAAGTGTCCTTCCTTATCTTTTTTGATGACTTTTGGTTGAAAGTTGATTTTATCCAATATTAGAATGGCTACTCCAACCTGTTTCTTGGGGCCATTTGCCTGGAAAATTGTTTTCCAGCCCTTTACTGAGGTGGTGTTTGTCTTTAACACAGAGGTACGTTTCCTGGATGCAGCAAAATGCTGGGTCCTGTTTATGGATCCAGTCTGACAGTCTATGTCTTTTTATTGGGGAATTTATAATCTTTTTATTCTTAGAACTACAATTGAGGTTGGATTGGTGAGTACAGTTGGAGCCTGGACTAAGGCTTTTAATTCTTCCTGTCTGGAAGAGAAAAGATTTTTCCACAATAGTTGGGTTTTGCAAGAATATTGGAAACCATCAACTGTAAAATAAAAGATGCAGCAGCCCACAGCTTCATTTTCTTTTCTCCTACTTTTGAATTAAAAAAAAAAAAAAAGATAATTTCCCTAATGATTCATTAGTCACACAAGATTTCTATAAGGAGCTGCAGGAACAGGGTTCTTAGGAAACCCCTTGTTTGAAAAATAATCATGAGACATGTCCACCCACAAGCACCCTGGGAACAGAGCTGACTCTGGACCACATGGGGTTGCTAAACTATGTAGTGTAGTGAACACCTGTAACCTCAGCCCTCAGATGGCTGTGGCAGGGAGGTCTTAAGTTCTGGGCCAGCCTGGACTACAGAGCAAGATGAAAACAGACTGAGGAGGCAGTGTAGTTCTGGTATGTGTCCCTGACTTGTCCAGACCCTTGGGTTTCCTCCCAGCCTAGAAAAAAAATCCTCTGGGCTTCTGTTGCTTACCAGAGGTTTTCAGGAATCCAGCTCCCTCGTGTAGGCCTAGTCCTCTGAACTTACAAATTTTGTGGGTTGGAGAAATGACTCAGTAGTCAGGAGCACTGACTACTCTTCCAGAGGACACACATGGCAGCCTATGACTATCTGTAACTCCAGTTTCATGGGGTTTAACCCCCTCTCCTAGCATCCTTAGACACCACGGACAGACATGGTGCACAAACATACTTGCAAGCAAATCACCCATACACATAAAATAACTTTTTAAAAATTGTGTGTGTGTGTTTCTTACTATGTGATCCAGTGTCTTTGAAATACATTTTCCTGGCTAGGCTGGTGAGTGCTGGGGGTGCAGGCACGCAGTACCCTGCTCAGCCAGATGGTGCCATACTTTTTTTTCTTGTCTGTTTTTCCTGCTAGACTTTGAGAATGTGAACAGTAACTGGTGGTATTTGCAACTTCCTCTCTTCTGAGACTGTCACTGTGTCTGACACACAATAGAATTGCGTGTGTGTGTGTGTGTGTGTGTGTATGTGTGTGTGCATTATCAGAAACAGCACAGAGAAAAAGAAAGGATGACAAGCTCTCTCCTCGTTGGGATGCTAGGGACCAACGAAAGCAAGAGCAAAGGAAGGTTCGCGTTTCCCCACTACTGAGAAGGCTATTTCTTTTAGCTTACACTGAGCCAGGTTCCTTGCCAAATGTGCAGGGTGCAACCTAAATAGCAAACCTTAATTTATATCTTCCAGGAAATCACAAACCTATGAGAAATCAGAACACTTAAATATTTAATGCCAGTAAAACAAACCATAAAGTGGCCGAGGCACCATGCCAAAGAAAAAGAGTGAGGAGACAGAGTAACCAGGTCCGTGTAGGGCCGTCTCAGAAACTGTCCAGGAAAGATGGCCGAATTCTGCTCTCTGCAGTGAGAGTAGGGGTTTTGCTTCCTATGTGTGCATGGTTTGTTCACCTTGACCTGCTTTTCCCAGGGAGAATTTCAATCAGTCTCCTAACACTATTCAGCAATATTTATGTTTATTTATAGACTATTTATTTATATTTATATCTGTTTATAGACTCTGCTGCTGTAACAATTATTTCCTAGATCTAAGGAGCTTGGTGTATACCCAGAACCAATCTCTTCTACTCAAAATATGGCACATGTGCCAGTCACTTGGCAAGGCCACTGTCTTCTATGAGGCCACTTAGTGATCCAGTGCAATCTCCATGCCTGTTTAGTGTCTGCAGCAAGAGAATGCAGAAGCATGGGGGATCCGAGGGAGCTGTTCACTGCATTAGTCTCATACAGCTAGAGATGTGTATCTCTTGTACTTTAATGCAGCACAATCCTGTATAAGACCTTACTATTTTTTGAGATTTATTTTTATTTTGCATGTATTTTTAATTTACATGTTTTGCTTACATATATGTATGTGCATCACTTGTGTGCCTGGTATCCACCAATGCCAGAGGAGGGTGTCAGATTCCTTGGAACTGAAGTTAAAGATGGTTATGAGCTGCTATATGCTAGGAACTGAGCCCTGATCCTCTAGAAGAGAAACCAGTGCAGTGGCTGCTTCACCTTCTCTCCAGCCTCTCATGTATTTCTTATACTAATGCTGAAGTCTGCTATGTACCCCTAAGTATTGAAAGGAGGAAGAGGAGAAGAAGCAGCCAGGGTTGCAGCATCTGTTTGTCCTGTGACTGACAGCTGCATCACAGGCCCCATCCCAGCACAATAGCCTATGGCCAGAGCCTTAGAGCTGGCTCTCCATGCCCAAGAAGGGAAGTGGGTTGGTTTGGAGGCTCAGTCAGAGCCATGTATCCCTCCCTAGGCTCTGTCCAGCAAGTGGGCTGCCAGAGGGGACACACTTCTCTTATTCTCCTTGTGATGGCTTTGGTAACTCAGTCATGGCAAGCAGAGGTGGTGTCAGGTTTTGCGTGTGCTGCCTAACCAGATTCCCCACTTGGTGAAGGCTTGTAGGTATCAGATGTTGGAGGAGACTCGAGCAAAAAATCAGTCTCTATTGTGGGACTTTCCTCTCCGTAACAGCCTCCTGAGATGACCTGCCACAGGAGGAAATCATTAGCGCTGAACATGGTGTAGGTCTTACAGAAAATTATGAGAAATCAAGTAGCAGCACAAGACTACTGAACTGAGTGGACATTTTACTACTCAGCTGAGCCACCGTGACTTGGAAGTTATTCCAACAGTGATGTGACCTCAAACTTGGAGCTCTAGCCTGGTGATCCAGAGCTAGATGGCCACTCAGTATGAACACAGTGCTGGATGATGAGGTGTGGAGACCAATGCAAGCTGTCCATTGAACCTTTGACTGAGTGTTCAGATGTTGGTCCTTCAGTCACCGGTTAAGCCGGAGACCAAGAACTCTTCAGTATGATAGTCAAAATATTTTCTCTGGAGTATTTGATCATTTTGAACATTTTGAACTCAGTTTGAAAGTACCCATTTTGCTTCATTTGCACATGAAATTAATACTCAGAACACTGTGAGACGTACCTAGATGAGACGATGCTGATTTTTAAAAAATATTCATATGTATTAATTGCATGCACTAATGGGTTTCAGTGTGGTATCATCATAGTGCACAATGACCAAACCTAGTCATTCTCTCCCTAACCCACTGTCCCTAGCCACCCAGTCCTCAGTGAAAGAGCACTGCCTTTCTGTGCCTGGCGTATTTCACTCAACCTAGGTGTTATTTTGGGTTTTATTGCTGTGAAGAGACACCATGACCAAGGCAACTCTTACAAAGGAAAACATGTCATTGGGGCTGTTTTACAGTTCAGAGCATTAGTCCATTATCTTCCTGCTAGAAGCATGGTGGCACAGAGGAAGGCACAGTACTAAAGAGGTAGCTAAGAGTTCTGCATCTGGATTGGCAGGCAGCAGAAAGAGAGAGTGACACACTTCCTCCAACAGGGCCACACCGCCAGTGACGCCACTCCCTATGAATCTATGGCGGCCATCTTCATACAAACTACCACAATGTCATATCCTCAAGTTCCATTGATTTTGCTGTCAGCAACGGGGTTTTATTTCTTTGTGGCAGAGTAATAATCCGTTGCACGCATTTCTTCCCTTGATTCGTTCTTCCTTTTGCTCCTAGGTTGACTCTGCATCTTGGCTCTAGTACAAAGGAAGCAGTACTAGCCAGAGGGAGAGGTACACGCATCTATGACATTTGCAAGGAGAATGTCAAAGCTGCTTGTCTAGAAGCAGAGAACAGACTAGAAAGCCCTAGGGACCAGGAAGAAGAGAGAGTGGAGGGGGTGAGAGACCAGAGGCCGGCCCCCAAAACCTAGCTAGAAGGGAAAATGGCCTGGCATTCTGTAACACAGTAGGACAGCCATGGTATATGAAAATGGATTCTACATTTTAAAATCATTGAAGGAGAAAGGGGGGTCCCAACACTTGCAAAAGATACATGCTTGTACGGAAATGAGCCCCGCCTCGACTTGGTATTGGATTTTTGCCGTCCACTTATACAATGACAGTGCTCTGCCCCATAAATTTAAAAGCATGATAATTCCAAGGATTAAAAGGGAGTCTGCAGGCTCTGGATGGGCAATTTGGACGTAGGAGAGGTCCCCCTTTCCCTTTGCCTGGAGCGTGGTAGGGAAGTAAGTAAATGCCCATCTTCCTGTGGGTCCACACAAGTGTCTTGAAGCTCATTGATTTGCTCAGAAAGTGCCCTTTAAAGCATAGTGTCTGCCTGCAGCTGCTGGCATGAAGCTAACTGGCTCAGATATGGTGAGACAGGACCAGAAAACTGAGCCAAAAAGACATTTCCCAGTGAAACCAGGTCACACTGAGGATTTATGTTTCTCATGGAAGAGTGAAAACATTTGCTTTCCACGTCATATGAATGTTTGCGGCTTCCATGCCAAACCTAACATGCTAAGCCCTGGCAGGCCAGGCAGCTTCCAAAAATGGCTCTGCAGACTATGCACCCTGCAGTTTAGGAGCCCTCTGTCCACACAAATCACAACAGCTCCACACTTCGCAGAGGAAATTAGCTCAGAGAAACGCCAAGTGTGATAAAAAATGAAATAGATTGACATTCCAGTAAAATAAGCTCTTCGACCCTCTGTGCACCCTGGAGTCCCCAGGAGGTATTTATTCTAGAAATAGCTATGCATTCACACTCTGTGCCTATCTCAGAACTCGCGGGTCTTTAAGAGGTCTGCTTCTCACACCCCTGCTCAGAGGGCATCCGTCTCAGTTCCATGACACACTGCAGGTTCTTATTACTAAGATGACGGATTGCCACCAGGGAAAGCATTCAAGCAATCTGAAAACTGAAAGCACACAGAATGCACATGGAACAGACATATATGCTGTTGGACTTAGCAGAATGTCACATTGTTCTATCTGGCAAAGGGTGGAAGGCAGCATGGGGAACAGAGGAATTTTTGTTTTTGTTGGTTTTGTTGTTATTGGTAATGGTGGGTTTTTTGTTTTTGATTTTGTTTGTTTGTTGGCTTATTTTTACCAGTCATCAGGGTATTTGGTGATTTGCTTTTAATAATAAATATCCTTCCCAGGACCTTGTGTTAAACGCTTGGTACCCAGTTAATGAAGCTATTTGGTGAGGTTCTGGGGACTTTAGGAGGTAGAGTCCAGCTGGAGGAAGGAGATAACAAATGGTGCCTTTGAAGGTTGCGTACCTCGTCCCTACTTTGTGCTTATGTTCTCTATGACCACTCCTTTCCCTGCCAGCTATCACACCACACGGCCCTGCCACCAAGCTCTACCTGAGTCCCTAGGAGTAACCAACAGTGAGCTGAATCCTCAGAAAGAGCAACCCCAAATAAACCTTTCTTCCTTTGAGTTATTTCTATCACAGCGATGATAAAAGCACCCAGCCCATCTGGTCTTCATCTCCTTTCAATGCCCTGCTGATTCTAGCTGGGGTTAATAGCCATGTGAATTCCCCAGAGATCTGGCAGATGGTGCAAGGGTATGATCTGATGTTTATGAGACGTGGGGAAAAGCACACTGGGCTTCTGAAAGAAGAAGTGCCCACGGCTAAGGAACTTGGAGACTCTTGTGATGCAGTGAGGAACTCCCAGCAAAAGTGAGTCCACCCTTCCCCCCTTTGCCTGGCATTCAATGACCTGTAGTTCTAAGTGCTCATTCCCAACCAGCATTCCAAGCAAGTCTTATTCAGCCAACACTATACTGAGTACGCTGTTGTACAGTGTACGAGATATACAAAGATGAATGGCCCACGAGGCCAGTGTTCAGGGTGAATTGCATTCTGGACATATTGAAACACAAGGTCTTTAGATACTTTCATGTGGAGATCCCTCCCCAAAAGGTTGGCTATTCAGATGCAAGGCTCAGCAGTGGGGTCCAGAATGTAGTTTGTTACTACAGAGTCTTCATACCTACTTTGTAGTTAAATGTAAGTCAGAAGACATGGCTTGGGGGACAGAGCATAAGTGTAAAGAGCTGTGTGCTGTGGAACACAGGCATTTCAGCAAGAAGAAATGCTCTCAGAAGGCAGACTTGGGGAGTGGGGACAGAAACAGAGCAGGGTGGCATCAAAGATGCCACGAGCATAAAGTGACAGAGCTGAAGTGTCACCAGGAAAACAGAACTGTACAGACAACTTGGAAGAGGAAGCAGCTCACTGATGAGTGAGGAAGGAGTGGAAGACATACTGGGTAAGCCCAGTAGGGATCGATTTCTTAGAAATGGAGATAAGAGAGGGGCTTTGGGTAGCCACAGAGGCACACAGAGGCAGAGGGCACCTGGTTTCAGTGTGCTGTGGATGCTTATTTACATATCTACAATGGGAGAAAGAAATGTGTTACCATTTACAGAGGAAAGGGAAGGGAACAGCAGAGAGGGAGAGATTGGGAGCAAGTGCAGACAAGGGCTGGCAGTGTCACTTTCCTTCTGTCTCAGGCAAGCTACTTGCCGTGGACAAGTTCCTGTCCCCATCCCTCCTCAGACCTCTCCCCATAAACATGCATGGAGGAAAAAAAATTGATGAACCACACAGACAATCTTTCCTAGTCCTACAATAGTGATCTTATTTATATTCATAACTGAGGACTGCTGAGACAGCTCGTGAAGTTCCGTGCTTGCCCACCAGTGTGATGTCCTCAGTTTGAATCCTCAGAACCCACATTAAAAAGATGAACTTGGGATCTTCTATCACTAGAGAAAGTGATACAAATAGGAATGAACTATAAAGCAATCCAGCAGGAGTGCAGTTGACTTTGACAATGACATGTCTTCCTGCTAACCCCAAATCAGTGGCCCTAAGACTTAAGGTTCACCTGCCATGCTGTAGCTGAATCTTCAGATGGATCTGTCAATACTTTTATCCTTGAACTCCAGAAGATGTGGTCTTGGCACAGCCTTAGTCCACACATATGGAAGTGTTTCAGCTTATAGATCACATATAATTAGTCTCCTGGCCAATTATAATCAATAATTTGCACGTGTGTAAAGATATCCAAGCATAGTAAACTAGTCAATAGACACATTGAAAAACATTTTGTAATTTACAGGAAAGATCTCAGATTACTTCCACAGAGGTCTAGGCTTTCTTTATAAGCTACTTTATCCCTTAACATTTTTACTAATGGAAGCTACAAACTGGTATTCACAAAGTCCTGGACAGCTTTGTTTGGTTCCCAGCAACAGAGAGAGAATGTAACGTCACTCATCTCCTCAATGCAAAGACAACTGGACAATATGTCCATCATCCACCCTTCATCTGGAAGACTGCCTATTGGCGGCCGCAAAGTTATGTTAATACCTTTGACATGAGTGGCCTTGGTGAGCAGAGAGCAAATTCTGATTTGCTGTTATTTGTAATATCATAATAAGTAACCCCAGGCTGGTTACATTCTGCTAGTCTCAGACATGATGGTTACAAGGATAGGTCGAAGCCAAGGGCAAGGCGGCAGCAAAAAGAGTCTCCATGAAGTGAGACTTGGCAAGCATGTGTCTTCATCTAAACCCCATGTGTGATCCCACTCTTGGCCCAAGCTTTGAGCTTCTCCATTCTGGATGACCATTGTGCTGTGACGTCAGACACTCTGTCCTCTCTTACCTTCCCTCTCCCTCTGCATTTTCACACACACACACAGATGGATGTAAAACAAGGAGCATTCCAAGCCCATGACCACTCTTTAGGTTAAGAGCTTTGCTGGTAGGAGAATCGGGGATATGGGGCTAGGAGGCAAAGATGAATGGCCGCTGCACTGCCATCTCTACCTCCTCCTGCCTTGATGCCATTTGCTATTACTGAAGATGAAGAGCTTGGCTAAGAAGAGGCATTTCCTGGTCCCTGCCCTGCTGAGGACTCCTTTGGGCCTGACTTTCTGACTCCAGCCTGCTGCCAATGATGTGTGGCTTGCGTTCAATTTGTTCAGACTCTTGGTGATTTTAATTAACTGATTGCCGTTCCAAGAACCAACATCAAATACTCCTGTGATCTTTCACAGTGAAGCAGAAACCGCTGGGTAGAGAGGACAGGAAATAGCCCTGCCCCCAACTCCTGCTGGCTATGCCGAGGCAGGGCCAGAAACACCCCATAAACTGTGGGGTAGTCATTTATTAGAAATAATGTCATTGAAATGGAAGTTGCCATGGTACAGTGGTCTCCAGCGGAGCCCAGACTACTGGGGAGAATGGAGAAATTGCTGTTCAGCTCTCCCCTGATTACAAGCCACTGACTGTCAGGAGGCACATAATGGTCAGCAATAGGAGTGGTTAGCTTACAAAGATGGTTCCAGTTAGGTTGCTTCTTAACCCCCTGGGTGAATGTTGCAGAAACATTTGGGTCAGAGAAGAAAGTCAGAAGATGAGGCAAAATAACTTAATCTCTCTGCCACATTCACACACAATGAAGAAAGAGGCAACGGGAAAGAGTGCGTCATCAAGAATCCAAATCCTTGGTTACTGCAAGCAAACACAGCCGCGAACCTGGAGAGAAATTCTGCCTGAGAGCTGAGCTTGCCTTCCTGCCGAAGAGAAAGTGTGGGCTCACTGCAGTGGACAGCTTGCAGGTCTTTCTGCCTGATGTCATCTTGAGGAGCTGGGCAGTTAGACATTCCAGTCCCAGGGATATGGATTTGGATGAAACCAGGTATGGGGGTTTGTTTCTAAGGAGGGTCTGTTACCCAACAGCTCTGTCTCCATCTGCAGACAATGGGCTTCCTCATTAGAGGGCCTGTTATCCCACCTGCCGGCCATCCTCAGACAGAGATAAAGTGTAAAATTGTACACTCATGTGAAGTAGTGTGAGGACCTGGTGCTCCTGTGTGAAGTGAAACCCTGCTCTCACTCCACCTACATGAACAGGCAAGCGGAAGGCTGTGAATTTCAGATTTAACACACTTAAAACAAATAACAATAGAATCCACCATCCTTGTGTTGATAAGATGCCATGACCAAGGTCACTTATAGGAGGAAGGGTTTAATCAGAGCTCATGGTTTCAGAGTGTTAGTTAGAACCCATGACCATCATGGCAGGAAGCATGGTAACAGCCAGGCAGGAATGGTACTACAGCTGAGAGCTCACATCAGCTCCATAGGACAGGGACACACACACACACACACACACACACACACACAGAGAGAGACAGAGAGACAGAGAGAGACAGAGAGACAGAGAGACAGAGAGAGACAGAGACAGAGACAGACAGAGAGACAGAGAGAAAAGGGAAATGACAGAGGTTTTTGAAATATCAAAGCTGGCCCCCAGTGAGACACCTCCTCTGACAAGGCCACACCTCTTGATACTTCCTAAACAGTTCTACAAAGCAGAGATCACATACTCAGACATACTAGCCTATTGGAGCCATTTTCTTTCAAACCACAGCCACCCACTGGATTCTTTACAGGTGCCACCCATGACTCACCCAAATCATAGCAGTTGTAAACAGCACATGTACATATCAACACGTATTTGCTGAGGGTTAGGAGTCTAGAAGGTTCCAAATGACAACCTCTCACATGCTGATTTGGGTCTGGAGTCACCTGAAGCTCCACTGGGGCTCACAGAACTGCTTTTAAGACAACACACGCACAGGACTATGGACATGAGCCCCTGGATATGTACTTCATGGTTCTTTTCATGGGTAATTTGAATGACTTCTTGACACGGCAACCAGCTTTGCACTATGACTTCAACATAGCAACTACTTCTCCCAGAGTAAATAAGCAAGAGCAAGAAGATAAACACTGAACCTGCATAGACTTGACAACAGTTGATCATCATTTATCCACTGTGTGTGTGTGCTTGTGTGTGTGTATATGTGCATGTATATGTATGTATATGTGCATGTGTGTATGTGTCAGTGCATGTGGGGTATCTGTACATGTGTGTGTGCATGTGTGTGCACTTGTATGCATCTGTGTGTGCATATGCCTGTGTGTACGTGTGCATATATGTATGACTGTGCATGTGTGCATGTGTGTGTGCATGAGTGCATGTGAGACTATGCATGTGTGTGTTTGTGTGTGCATGCGAGTGTGTGTGAGTATGTGTATGTATTTATGTGTGCATGAGTGTATGTGTGTGTGCATGTTCTTTGCATGTCTTTGCAAGTGTGTGCATGTGTGTGTGAGTGACTGTGTATATCTGTGTGTGTGGCTCTGTGTATGTGCATGTGTGTATGCATGTGTGCGTGTGTGAGTGTATATGAGTGTGTGCATGTCTGTGTTTGCATGTGTGTGCACGCGTGTTGAGGTACATATGTGTATATGGGTGTGTGTGTTTGTAAGGGTACATTCATGTGAAAGTTTGTGTGTGCACATGTGTGCATGCATGTGTGAGCACTCATATGTTTGTGAGTTTGTACATGTTCTGTGTGTGCTTTGTGTGTATGAGCATGTGTGGGTGCATATGCATGTGTGTGTAGCTGTGTATGAGGGTGTATGTGCACACCCATGTGCAAGTGTGACTGTATGCATTGTGAGTGTTTGCATGTGAGTATTTGTATGTGTACATGTGCACATGTATATTTGCATGTGTGATGTGTGTGTAAGTGTTGAAGTATATATATGTGTGTGCATGTATGTGTATGTGTGTACATTTCTGATTGTGCATTGTGTGCATGTATGTGCATGCATGTGTGCTTGTGTACATGTGTGTGCATGTGCGAGTTTGTGTGTGACCCTGTGTTTGTGCATGTGTGCATGTGTGAGTACATGTGTGGGTGCTGCATGTGTGTGTATTAGTACATGTGTGGGTGAATGAATGCATGTGTGTGCATGTATGTGTGCACACACACATCTGTGAGTGTGTGCATTTTGTGTGTGTGCACATGCATGCCTATATGAGTACATGTTCTTGTGTACATGGGTGTATGTGTGTGTGAATGTGTACGTGTGTATGTGTGTGTGTTTGTGTGAGTGCGTAGGTGCCAGTGTGTTTGATATGTGTTTGTACAAGTTTGTGTCTGTATGCATTAGTGTGTGTTTGCATTTGTGTCTGTGCATGTGTACCTGCATGTGCCTGTCTGTGCATTGTGTGTATTCATGCATGTGTATGTGTGTGCATGTGTGTACATGCATTCCTGTATGCATGGGTGTGTGTGTCCATGTGTGTCTGTATGTGTGCCCGTGTGTGCATGTGTTTGCATGTTCATGTGTCTGCGGAGGTCAGCCTTGGCTGAATCCCTCTCTTGCTCTCTCCTCCTCACTGTTTTTGACAGGGTCTCTAGATGAACCTGGAGCTCACTGCTTTGGGACACTTCCAAGCCCAGCATTCCAGGAATCCGCCATCCCCACCACTGTCCTGCTGTTGTTACAAATGCCCAACATTTTCTCTGTGACCTGTGTGTTGCCAGGTTAGTCTGACAGAGAAGTAGAACCAACAGTAGAAAAAGTAGTTCGCATGAGAGAAACCTCAGAACTAAGAAGATACGGTTCCCAGTGGCTGGTGGCTGGACAGTGTATTTCCAGGTTCTTTGTATTTTGTTCAAGGAGCTGAAATAAAAGCACACACAGGCTGCAGAGTACCCAAGAAGCTTTATTCAAAAGCAAAGCGGTAGTGCTGATCAGAAAAAACACTACTAAAAGTGGCCCTGGGCCACAGCAGTGACAGCACTCAAGGACTCTGAGTTCTTGCCTGTGGTTTCTTTATGGTGTTGAGAGGAAGGGGGCCAGATAACTAAAAGGTCTAATTTGTATAGTTCTCAATTTTGATGGGCAGAATTAAATTTACAATCTTTCTGCTACTGAGCATGTTTCTTCCCATAACGTATCTGATTCTAAGTACATGCATGTCCAAGGGTGCCTATGCAGGAGACAGTAATTAGGGAATTCTCCCTTAAATTTCAGTGGAGGACACCGTCTACCTCATTTCACAAGTGCTTGCACTCCCGCTCCAGCTAAGGAAAGTATTCCTTTGTCACTTGTAGTTGTCCATTTATAACACTAGATGGCAGTCAAGGACAAGGAAGATAAGATTTAGACGCTGCATTCTAAAGCAAGCAATGAAGGCCAAAACTACAAGATCAAAATCAACTAAGCATCTTTAGATAATAAAAGTGTGACTTCATAAAGGTTTGAAGGTAAAATCTTGTGAAAATTAGACCAGTTTCCGTATAGGTAACGCATGGGCAATTCTTTTTTTTTTTTTTGGTTTTTCGAGACAGGGTTTCTCTGTGTAGCCCTGGCTGCCCTGGAACTCACTCTGTAGACCAGGCTGGCCTCAAACTCAGAAATCCGCCTGCCTCTGCCGCCCAAGTGCTGGGATTAAAGGTGTGCGCCACCACTGCCCTGCTGCATGGGCAATTCTTTAGAATAAATCACATTCAAATTTACTTTCCTAAAACCCTCTTAAATGTACGGCTTATGTTTTGGATAATTTGTTTATAGTCTAAATATTCATACCAATAAATGCTTTTGTTCTAGGTGACTTCCACAGTCCCTCCAGCCTCCAGAGATTGACTGAATTCACTTTTGTAGATTTGTGGTATGCAAATTCAATGTTTGCAATTTGAGGTGGCTTGTTTTGGTTTGTTTTGTTTGTTTTGTTTGTTTGTTTTAGAAATAGGTTTAAGCAATTCATTTTGACTGCTGTTCTCTGCCCAGCAATTTTGAGCCTTTGAGATTGATATCTGAAGTTAAAAATATCAGCAATATTTCCTAGATCCCTTGAGGATTAGTCTAATGATAACTCATGGGACCACTGAAGACATTAATGAGACCCCTCTCTGGGTCTGTCTTTGAGACTGCTTCCAGAAGGGTTTGACTGAAAAGGAGAAGCCCACCCTGAACAAAGGGATTTGGGTGCCCAGCACCCCAGTCTGCAGGGAAAATGACGAAAAGAAAATCCAGACTGGAACTATTCTTCACTTTCCCTCCCCCCTGGTCAGTTCCAAGAGTCCAGTCTCTAGCTGCCTTCTCTGCTGTTATGGACTAACAGCATTCATTTACCTGTGATCCAAAATAAACCTTCCTTCCATTGGTCAGTGCGATGAGAACAGTGACTAATACACTTGCATTCAGCAGAGTGCCTGCTCATGGGTGTGTCTCTTCATGGGCGTGGCTTCACTAGGAAGCATTGGTAATGCAGGGTAGGTATCCTGCCTATCTTGGGTGGGCTGGGCTGACTGCCGTGGAGGTAACCAGGTTTCATGGGTCCCTTCCTGAGGATGCAGATGTGTTAAAATGTAGAGCACAGTGCTGTAAAAGTAATTCAATTCCAAACCTAGGGTTTCTACCTCACCTTAGACCACTTTGTTCCCAGATAAAAAACACACTTAGCCTTTATATTGACAACAACCTTAAATAGCACAACAGCTGGGTGAATGCCTGCCCTCCAGGTTATTAAAATCTATTTTCCTATTGATAACCCCATGTTATTACTTACAACTTACTATGTTTCATCTGGACTGCTCTTAACTCCAATTGGCCAGCCTTCAGGGCCGTGCTTTTATGGCTCACTTGACCCATGACAGCTTCTCTCTCCTCCATTCACCTTCTTCTCTTCCTCATGGCTCTCCTCTCTAACCTCCAAGCCCAGGAAACCTAAACCCCACCTCTGTCTCTTCTGCCCAGCTACTGGCCAGCCCACGACAGCACAGGGTTATGGTCGTATGGATTAGGACACCTGAGTCCCTTCCCCAAGCAGACCTGACATACAGGATATGCAGACCAAGTTTAGAAGCTAAATGACTATTGGAGCCGATTACAAACACGAAGATGAATGTTGGGAATTGGCTCTGATGCTTTGTCTTAACTCACCTCCCAAAAGCCCCACTTCCAGATGCTGAGGGTCCCTACCCCCAGATAGCTTTGATTGATAATAAAGAATTACCATACAGCCAATGACTGGGCAGGGAGACAGAGACATGAGTTTTAGATTGTGAGGGCAAGGGACCGAGGTGAGAGGGAGAGGGGAAGAAGAGGAGAATCTCCATGACTCAGAGGGAGAGGGTCAGATTTAAGAGCTGCAGGAGAGAAACCATCCAGCAATGTAGGTAGAAAGGGCAAGCGGCCCTATGGCTGGGGGGGGGGGGGGGGGGGGGGGGGGGGGGGGGGGGTTGCTGCCCAGAACATAACAGGGCAGCAAAGATAAAATCTAGATTTAGAAGGTGTTAAGCCAGGAATACTAGAAAGGAGTGTGTGCTAGCTTCGGGAAGATTTAGAAGTGCCCAACCACTGAGCTAGTCAAGGCATATCAAAAGTGTGTGTGTGTGTGTGTGTGTGTGTGTGTGTGTGTTTCATTTGTGAATCCAGAGAGCTCTTGAGCAGGCGCAACATATGCGCAAACCATCTGGAGCATCAATGGGTTTAAATATTCACCACTACAGGGGAAGACCTCACACCCGAGGTCAGCCAAATTTGTGACAACCAACCCTCACTGAAAGAAAGGGATCTGGCAAGGGCAGGAGCAAATGACAAATGCCCAGCTTAGACAGAAGGACTTCTTCTGGGCAGTTTGCCTGCTTCACACATCATAAGCATTCAGAAAAAAAGCAATGTACTAGACAGTTAAAGTGTTTACTATTGACATTTATTTTAAAAATAAGCATCTTTTGGGGTTGGAAAAATGACTCAGGAGTTAAGAACGCTGGCTGCTTGTTCAGAGGACACAAATTCACTCTCCAGCATCTATTTGGTGGCTTACAATCATCTGTAACTCCAGTTCCAAGAGATCCAAAGTTCTCCCCTGGCTTCCCTGATCATCAACATGATACATAGATGCAGGCAAAACATATACTTAAAAATTATATTAATAATAAATATTTTTCATAAAACCCTGAATTCATAAGTAAGGAATGTGCTTAAAGAAATCAACTCACCTCATCTCAAAAAATGCCCAAAGTATAAAAAAATTAAAAAGAAGTTTTTGTGCTTTTATTTCAGGGCGTTAAGAGTAACACCACAAAATTATAATCAAATGAGAAGCATTGAAGTTACATGGTTGGCAGCCACTTAACTACAAACCGGAAGCTTCACAGCCCCCCAAACCCCAGAGGCACTTCTCTCTCTTTGTTCCTATTCAGTCATTTGAAGGTACTGTCTTTTACTGGGGAAGCCCCAGTATCTACCCTTGGAGACTTCACACCATTCACCATATGTATCAGGCCTCAGTTGTTGGAGATAGCCAGTCTTAGTCTCACTATGCAACTCTCTGACCAGTTCCAGACCCACGGAAATCCCCTGCTAATCCCCACTCACCTGAACTGACTTTCCCTCCAGCTGCACGCTTTGGGACACCTTTGACCTTCCTCTTTGTTGCCCATCCATGAGACAGGAAGTGCATTGCAGAAGCAGGGGCCAAGGGTCCAAATCTGCAGTGCAATCCTGGCTGAGTCCCTGCTTCTCCATTTGCTAGCCAGACACCTCCACACCAGGCTTATCAACCTAATAAGTGAATCCAGAAAGTTTAAGGCACAGCTCCACAGCAGTGCACAGAAGTTAGAATATACTGATATTGCTGGTGGGGAGGGGAGGGAGACACTCTGTGACACTCCTCTTCTTGAGAGCCTGAGCAGGTCATCAGTGACCTCAGCTCAAGCCAGAGCAGAATTTGTGGCTTTGACATTGAGACTCACAGAAAAAGCCTGTTTCTGATGAAGTACAGTTGGAGACTTTATTAAGTCCATTAATACAGGCTTAAGAAAGAGGCATTAGGGAGAAGAGATAGACCCATGTGGTGTGCTTCCCAAGACAGAATAGGGGGAAGTAAGCCCAGTATGAGTACAGGCTCCCAGGAGAGACGCACAGACTGTTGTCTTAATGTTGGCCAATAAACACTTCTGGTGGCTCTTAAGTTGCATCTTAGAAGTTTGCTAAGAAACATCCCCGCTCTCCTCTCTCTCTCTCTCTCTCTCTCTCTCTCTCTCTCTCTCTCTCTCTC
>JADRCH010000358.1:848553-869796 GCA_019843965.1 Rhynchomys soricoides | reverse complement strand
GCCGAATGTAGGCGCCATCTTGTAATGGCGAATGTGGGTGTGACTCAGGCTGCTCCCCACAGCATCCCACCCTTCTTCCCAAGTCACGGCAATTCCTCTCCTCTCTGTGTCCTACTGGCACGATTCTAAGTGTCCAGCCCTATGTAATGCCCTGTGTCCAGCCATTGGCCATCAGCATCTTTATTGATCGATTAAAAACCAATTGGGGACAAGGACCTTCAGCATCTGGACATGCAGATTCCTGATTGAATCAAAGCATTAGAACCAATCTCTAACAAATGAGAATCATTTTTAAGTTTACATTTAAAAGACAGTTGAAGGAAACTCAAAACCTTGACCTTGTGAATATGATAGTTGATCATATAGATTTAGCATGAGAAACACCTTAAGTCTATAGTTAAAAGACACCCAAAGGAGACTTATATTTGTAACTATAGTGGCTGACAGTATGGATTTAGCTCTAGAAACACTTTAAGTCTATAGGCAGAAAACAGTCAACGGAAACTTAAAATTTGAATTTGTGATTATAAAAGTGGATCATGTACTGGAATATTTTATTAGGGTTAGGCTAATTTATAAGAACCCTATTGGTAAATGTTGGGATTTTGAACTCTTGAAGCCTCAATATAATGGTGGCATTGACAAGGGGAGGGAACATGAAGCATTTATTCACTGGAAACTGAGTTTAGACAAGGAAGTAGCAGAAGGTTACATCTGTTACATCTGAACTTGTGTATCCTTTATTGTGAAGTCTGTGAGTAATGCAAACCTGTCTGTCCCTTTGATAAGAGATCTGGTAGTCTTAACTAGTTAACCAATTGACTAGTGAGATAATATGGTGGTGGATTACCTTCAGGTAAGGAGCTAGAGGTCTGTTTTCTAGCTGTCAGGCTGTAATTACCTTAGATGTTAATTAAATCAGAAATCTGGGAAGAATAAATTATAATCTAGATGTCATATATTAATTAAAATGACAGAGGTTGGTCTATAGTCTACTACCTAAAGAGTTTTCCCAGGTCCCTGTAGTCTCCATCACAACTTGGCAGAATCAGTCCATCCATCTGGCTCGGGAGACGAGAAGCTTTTTCCTGTGGAGTAGGAACATGGGAGAAATGACTCACCTTGTCTTAGGCAATATGAGACATGTAACTCTCTGGATATCCTCTGTTTGTGCACAGTGTAGGCCAAGCCCTGGCAGTGAGCAAAGCAATGGAGCAGTGTTTCTCAGTGGTTATCATACCATAATCAGGGAGAATCTTCTTGCTCTTCCTGTATCTTTTTAGAGACCTTGGTAGGGTGGGGTCACTGTTAGGCTTTGGGAGTCCCCGTATGTCATAATAAGCTTAAACATTTAACATTACATTTAGCAGATTTCTGACAAGCTTGAAAGCCAGGATCTATTATGCATATCTGAGTTAGACAATCTGTTTGTTTTTAATTATTTGTTCTAGAATATATCCAGCAAAGAGAGTACATTGTAAATTAATGACAATAGCAAAACCAAGGCTAAACATATATTTAAGGTAGTTCTCTTTAACCCTTTTACCATTGTAAATCTTTAAATTGATATTAAAATTATTATTTACCAAGGCAGGATAGAAATCAGAGACCTTAAGTCAGGCTGTTCTAAGGTGAGCAGGCAGAGAGGAGGTAACTGCCCATAACAAAGATGGTGGATAGTCCTAGACTGCCTTTAACCAAGATGCTACTGAAGCTTCAGCCAGCCCTGTGACTGCCCTTAGCTAAGATGGTGCTGAAGCCACAGCTTCACCTGAAGGAACGTCATGTGTTTGTAATAGCTTGGAATGGCAGAAGCGGCTATGTATCAGCAGATAAAAACATATAAAGAGACAAACATAAAGAGGCAGACACGTTTGGTCTGGTGGACAGGAAGTCTCTCCCTGTCACTGCAAGCAGACTTTTAATCTGTGCGCAGAGCAGCGGATCTAGCTGCACATGGAGCAGCTCAGCTGCACTGTGGTGTGGGTAGGGATCTCTTCTGTTGTCACATCTGACTTAGAGCTGGTGCGGACCAGAATGGAAAGAAACCAGAAAGCTGACAGTGGTGGCAGCGGGCAGGGGCAGCAGGCAGGTGCAGCAGCTTGGCAGAGCACAGTATGAAGAGTAAGGCAGGAAGAGAAAGCCAGTGCCTGGGAGGGTGAGAGGTGGCACCCTTAGCGGTGCTCTGCCCACCTCTCTATCCAGAGCAGCAGCAGAGCGAGTTATGTCCAAAATAAGATCTGGAGAGTGCAGCTAAGAGTCAAAGGGGGCCGGGCAGTGGTGGTGCACGCCTTTAATCCCAGCATCGGGAGGCAGAGACAGGCGGATTTCTGAGTTCAAGGCCAGCCTGGTCTACAGAGTGAGTTCCAGGACAACCAGGGCTACACAGAGAAATCCTGTCTCGAAAAACCAAAAAAAAAAAAAAAAAGAGTCAAAGAGGTGGGGAGGCAGGCGCTGAGGGTGAAGGATTAAAGCTGCAAGACAGCAAGGGGGAAGGGCAGGAGCAAAGCCTGCACATAGAAGACTTTCCATTTTGGATTGCTGGCGAGAGTTGTAAAAGTTTTCTTTTTTAAAGCACTGTCAAGTGGCCATTTAGAGTTATTGTTTAGCAGGTGTTGGGGTCAAATTTCGCCTGTGAATTTGGAAGCCTTTAAGACCAGGAGGCATTCCAGTATGGAGCCTGGGAGTATCGGTGAAGACCTTCCCTTTTTGGTTGAAGACAGGAGTTATTAATCTTATCACTTTCAGCATCCTGAGAATAAATTAATAACTAGAATGATTAATAATTTATAATTATTAATAATAATTAATAACTAACTAGTTATTAATCTTACCATGCCATCCCAAGGGTAAATTAATAACTAGAATGAAATGAGCAGCCAGGCTACATTTACCAGGTCATCACACGGAAGCTAGTGTTTGAGCTATGGGAACAGTGCCCAAGCTGTGGGGCTCATAGCCCGAGGGAGAAGGTTTACCCAGGCTTAGGATGTGTTTCAGCAGTCTGCGAGAGAGAAAGCAAGGGAGAAAATCATTTCCAGGAGAGAGAGAGAGAGAGAGAGAGAGAGAGAGAGAGAGAGAGAGATTGCGAGTATGAGAAGCTTACCAATTCACCAGTGTTTGAATGGAGAGAAAGTCAACGAGATGGTGGGGAAATACGAACTCGTGTAACCTGCAAGTTTATAAATCCAAGTCACAGCACAAAATGTTATGTTTTATAAAAAGAGCCAAGGATATGTTTTATAGAGCCAAGTATGGTAAGGTGGGAGAGGTGACTCGGCGGGCCCATGCTGTGCATCCTCTCCCCCCCCCCTCCCCGAGATGCCAGCCATATGACGGGTTCAGTATAGAAGAGAGTTTATTTTGGGCATGGGAAGGGGAGTTGAGAAGGAAGTAGATACAGAGAAGGAGGGGGGAGGAAGGAAGAGGAGGAGGAAGAGGAGGAAGAGGAAGAAGAAGAGGAGGAGAAGGAGGAGGCTGGCCAGGAACATGTAGAGAGAGAAGGGGAAGGGGAGAGAAAAGAGGGAAAGAAGGGTCAGGGAGAGAAGAGAGGCAGAGAGCAAGGAGGGGCCAAGCAGCCCCTTTTATAGCAAGCCAGGCCTACCTGACTGTTGCCAGGTCACTGTTGGGCAGAACCTAGAGGGAATGCTACCAGGCACTGCCTGAGTCTTTATTCCTGGTAAAAGCCACATGGCTTGTGAAGTTGTTACTCCTGGGTTTATTTTCATAAGAATTTGATAATCAAAATTCCAACTTCCAAAATGACCAGGTACGAGAAGAGAAAAATGATTTTCTTTAGCTCGGTAAATAATTGAGGTGGGAATATGTAAGTTAATGACTATAATGCAGGGGGGTCTCTGAGACTACCACAGCTAGCAGAGTGATGATCCAAGGGGGGCAAGTAGTTCAGTACAAAGACTGTGCCTTTCACATATAACAAACAGGCAAGGCGACATAAAAGAAGACATGGCCAGTGACTTCTTACAGGAAGTATAATTTTGGACAAGGTCTGTACTTAAATAGCTTCATCCATTTATTCTGGCTTTCAGTGGAGAAGGCTTCTCATTTTGTAGTGGGCTAAGTGCACACACCATATGTACATATTTACAGGTGTACACCACACACACAAAGTTTTATTTGGGCAATAATGGTTTCATCTGGGCCGTGGATGAGTGAGGATTCAATATACAATTTCTATATGGTTTTTTTGTGTGTGTTTGATATACCCTACAATAAAATTTCTGAGTACGTAATAAATAGCATGAAGATGAGGCTGAGCCAGAGCTTTTCCTGGAAAAAAAAAAAAACAAACAGAAAAGGAAGCACATCTCTCTTGTGAAACTGATAGGTTAAAGCCTGGTCTAGTGCAGCCCTTAGAATGAACAAACCCAAGGCGAGATCATACTGTGTTTGCCACATGTCCAGTTTCACAGGGATCCTGTAAGACAGCTCAGGGAACATGCCGGTTTCCACCACAGACCTTCTGTCATGCTTTGAGAGTAAAAGCCTTTCTTTACGACAACATCTGACACCACCCTGCAGTGTTTTCTCTTTCTGTTGTCAGCTTGGTCCTACTCTGCCAGTGGATCTGGCAGATGCTTCAAGCGGTCCTCCACACTTACTTTCAACATGTCCACAAAACCCACTGCTTTTGCAATACTTGACTTTCACACTTGTGGTAACAGGGACTCTGCTCCAGCAGACAAGACAGACAGAACTACTAGCAAAACAATGGGTGGGACCAATGCCGTTGTTTTCTTTTTTAGGTACAGGAAAGACCTACACAATTTGTGACACAGAATCTAAGATTGAAGTGAAATGGACAAAGCATGGCTTAGCAGTAACTGATCTTATGAGTGCCACTGGTGAATTTTGTGGTTAGCGTGGGCTTCTGTAGTAAACATGGCAGCTGAAGAGACTAATGATATCGAACACTCAGTTGGCGAGGACTCCACTGTGCAAAGGACAAGAATCCATGCCCCTCAAAAGCATCAGCAAATGGTTTATTTTTTTATTTTTTACTTTCTCTGAGCACTGTTGCTGTGTCTGTGTGAGGGATTCCCTGAAACTGGAGTTAGAGATAGTTATAAGCTGTGGTGTAGATGCTGGGAATTGAACCCAGGTCCTCTGGAAAAGTTCAATGCTATTAACCGATGAGCCATCTCTCCAACCCCAACACATTTTTAAAAGATGTTTGAAGGCTCTGACATGCCCAGGATGATAGGATCAGAGGTGAGGAGGACTCAACATCTATCCCAACACAGGGAGTAACTGGGACCAGCAGGATCCAGGGATCCAGGAGCCCTGCTGGACCAGTGGCACGGGTTCCTTCTGGTCTGTTCCCTGAGCAGACCTTGGATGAGAACTCCTCAGTCAGTCCCACAACACCCAGAGGAAGCTCCACTCCCAGACCCTCTAACATGCTCAGAATCATAGGATCCCAGGAGCTTGGTCACACCAGGATCTCTGGACCACAGGATCCTAGAATCACAGGATCCCAGAGACAGCTGGTCTCTGGGGAGTTCTGACACAACCAGGATCACAAGAAGGACAGGATCCAGTCATATAAAGGGAGGGCAGGTAGCACTAGAGATAACTAGATGGCAGGAGGCAAGTGCAAGAACATAAGCAACAGAAACCAAGGTTACCTGGCATCATCAGAACCAATTCTCCCACCATAGCAAGTCCTGGATACACCGTCACATGGGAAAAGCAAGATTTGGATCTAAAATCACTTCTCATGATGATGATAGAGGACATTAAAAAGGACATAAATAACTTCCTTAAAGAAATACAGGAGAGCACAGGTAAACAGCTAGAAGTCCTTAAAGAGGAAACACAAAAATCCCTTAAAGAATTACAGGAAAACACAACCAAACAGGTGAAGAAATTGAAAAAAACCATCCAAGATCTAAAAATGGAAACATTTTAGATCTAAAAAACAATAAAGAAATCACAAAGGGAGACAACCCAGGAGTTAGAAAACCTAGGAAAGAGAGCAGGAGTCATAGAAGCAAGCATCACCAACAGAATACAAGAGATAGAAGAGAGAATCTCAGGTGCAGAAGATACCATAGAAAACATTGACACAACAGTCAAAGAAAATGCAAAATGCAAAAAGCTCCAAACCCAAAATATCCAGGAAATCCAGGACACAATGAGAAGACCAAACCTAAGGATAATAGGTATAGAAGAGATTGAAGATTCCCAACTTAAAGGGCCAGTAAATATCTTCAACAAAATTAAGAAGAAAACTTTCCTAACCTAAATAAAGAGATGCCCATGAACATACAGGAAGCTACAGAACTCCAAATAGACTGGACCAGAAAAGAAATTCCTCCCATCACATAATAATCAAAACACCAAATGCACTAAACAATGAAAGAATATTAAAAGCAGTAAGGGAAAAAGGTCAAGTAACATATAAAGGCAGACCTATCAGAATTACACCAGACTTCTCACCAGAGACTATGAAAGCTAGAAGATCCTGGGCAGATCTCATACAGACCCTAAGAGAACACAAATGCTAGCCCAGGCTGCTATACCCAGCAAAACTCTCAAATACCATAAACAAGAGAAAACAAGATATTCCATGACAAAACCAAATTTCACAATATCTTTCCACTAATCCAGCCCTACCAAGGATAATAGATGGAAAACGCCAACACAAGGAGGGAAACTACACCCTAGAAAAAGCAAGAAAGTAATTTTTCAACAAACCCAAAAGAAGATAGCCACACAAACATAATTCCACCTCTAACAACAAAAATAACAGGAAGCAACAATCACTTTTCCTTAATTTCTCTTAATATCAATGGACTCAATTCCCCAATCAAAAGCCATAGACTAACAGACTGGATATGTAAACAGGACCCAGCGTTCTGTTGCATACAGGAAACGTACCTCAGTTACGAACACATGGGCACCTCACTCTGACAGTGTCCAATGTGTATGTGTATACCTATGCATATAATATTTAGTATACTGAATAAATATTGTTTACATTTTTATATTGATCTTTTGAAGAGAGATTATGTATCCTCACAGACCAGCACAGAGCCGAGAGTAGAGAAACTCTCAGTTACTACAGTCATAAATGCCAAAGGACCACACACCATGGAAGCTTTTCTCGATGTTACATTTTTGAGGGGTTGGAAGTATATCTCAGAGGCACACCACACACTTAATGTGAATGAGGCTTTCCAGAATTCAATCTCTATAACCAAAATAAAATCACATAAAAGATATGGGGAGAGGGGGCATGGAGCAGATCCTGAGTGAAGACTTTAGAGATAACCAGTGAATAGGTGGCTTGCTGAGCAGGTACCTGCCAGGGAATTCTGACATTCTTTTCACATTATCAATCTCTGTTATATGCAAGTTGGACTTGGCTGGAGATTTCTATAAGCCATTTCTGTCATTTCAAGAAATTATTATAATAGAGACTGTATATGAAACTCAGGACAAAACTATAGAGGATATTGAGAAATCTGAAGATGGATCTTCTTTCCCAACTAAGGGATCTCTTTAAGAAATCAAAAAGCAGAAGCAATGGGGCTACATCTGAAAAGCTGCTCCGGTGTCCACAGGGCAGATGGAGTGTCAACATTCTGGGTCTTCCCAAGCAGAGAGGATACATGTAGAGACAAAGTAGCCCCAAAGTGGAATTTTCTGTTAAAAAAAGGAGGAAGAGAGAAGACAAGAGAAGAAATGCAGGAAACACACACACACACACACACACACACACACACACACACATATACACACACCAAGACAAACATTTAGTTGTAAAGATTAGGTCATAGTTTTTGAGTTCTTGGTGGGTGGGGCTCTGTTCTCATCCTCCCAAGGACTTACTCTATCTATATTGGCGTGGACTAGGCACAGCATAATGTGCCATCCCAGTAGCTGCATCAGCCATGTGTTGCAGTGTAACAGAAGAGCCTAAACCTCTGAGGGCTCTGGTTTAAGTCTCTGCAATGGGTCACCTGGGTGGGCTCAGCTAAGTAGGTCTTCTGCTGGTCTCACTTGGGATCCCTCCTGAGGTCAAGGTTATCTTATGAACTGTCTAGGGTGACTGGTCCAGCAGCCTCATATGTCTCACAATGATTCTGGTTGAGAATTTCCATGTATTCTTTCCTTCTTAAGTAGGTCAGCCTAGACGTCTTTCATTGGGGGACAATTAGAGAGATGAAAGTCCAACACAGAGGGGCTTTTGGAATCTTTACTTGAGTTTGTTGCTGCCTTATTAGCAGAAGCAAATGGGTCATGCCCCTGTTTCAAGGGATGTAGAAAAGTCACATTGCGCTGGTGCCCACATAGAGAAAGAAGAGGAACGTGTGGCCATTAAGCAGTTGTTTCTCAGTACTTTATGGTTTAGTTCTGAGTATTCTGTAAATGCCATGGGCTGGTAGAACTTACTTCATGTACTGTGGATGTTGGAATAACCCATTGGAAGCTGGCAGAGGAAACCAAAAGAAGCAGAGAGTATACACACCAAGATGCTCCTGCAGAGAAAACCTGTCTTCTGCTTTCTCATGACACTGATCTGTTTGAAGTTGGTCACATTGGCTCCTATTATGGAATTATTAAGCTGAAAGTCTTTGGTATTGAAGAGGTCAGCTCAGGATCTTTGGAAAATTCTACCAACTCCCCCTCCCCCTGCACATAGGCACCCCTCCCCTCCTGGAAAAAACAGGTTAGAGAGCTCGTAGGCTGGAAGGGAGGGGCTGATTAAGTCCCTACCACCTCATCTCCTAAAGATCAATCAGTTTAAAAGTCACAATGTTCTGCCAATCACATCGTGCCTAATGGCCGCTGCTCTAAAAACTATAAAAGCTCACTGAACAGGCTGCACGAGGTCATTCTCTCCCTCCTTGGTGTGCAGGGCAACCCCAACATGAGGAACAATAAATTCCTCTTGCTTTTTGCATCGATCCCCAACTGCATGGTGTTCACTCGGGGGTCTCCAGTAAGCTAAGGCTCCCCAGAGTCTTACATTAGAGCATTCAAACTTTTTCACAATTTCTCTCCACCTGCCTCAAAAAGTAAGGTGGAAATCAACAGAGGAAAGACAGTTCATGTCTACCTCAAGCCTCCACATGCACACACACTATTGAGTATGTACACACACATACAGACATACACATACACACACACACACACAGAGTCACACATGTGCATCATAATAGTATTTTATAGTATGACAAAAAGAACAATCTGAATGTATTATTGTAAAAGTGAGTATATTTTTTTTTTACAATTAAAAAGTCAAAGAATGCATAAAACAAGTTGAGTCCATCCTTGTGGTGACACACTTTTATGAAAATATTTCCTGACTCCAAAAAGACTCAATTTGTGCTGGACTTTACAGACATGTTGATAATATGCCTTGAGATCTTTAAGACTGTGTACTGAGCCTGTTACTCTACTGTGTACTCAGCCTGTTTGAATGTAGCTCACCATAGGAGAACAGGGTTACCAACCTTACCAGACCTTAGATTTTCCATGTAATCAGCTTTTACAAGGTAAGCTAAAGGCATAGCTTTAATCTTAAGTTCTATACTCTTCTTCTGACCTAGAATTGTGTGTGTGTGTGTGTGTGTGTGTGTGTGTGTGTTGTGATAATAGTATACTGGGAGCAAGTAACAGTTTGAAAGCAAGCTTAAACATAACAAATATCTACCATAAATGTTGAAAGCAACATCATCGCTTGATAACATCTGTTTATAATGTTGAGTACTAGTCAGGGTCAGTAAAGAAAATTCTTCCCTAGTCAAACACCATTTGAGATTTCTGCAAGGATTACCTCGTTTCTGTACTATGCCATGCTTTCTGTGCTGATCAACAATGCAGAGCAAAGCTCTTTGTTGGGGGCAGACACAATTCATAGCCATCAGACACAGACACACAGCAGACTGCAGATAGTAACCACTGACTATAGACAGATGGAGTGTGCAGGAGCGCAGTGGTGAAATCAAATCTGGGCTCTTGGTTAAATGAATTGAAAAGGAAGTTGCTTTGTTTTCATCACTTAATGGGACATCAGCATATTTTGGTGCCCTCTCCTAGGATATTTGTATTACATCAACCAATTCACGTATTCAGTTGAATGATTGAATAAATAAATAAATAATAGGTGATTATAAGAAGTGGAAATCTAAATAATTTGTGCAGCAGCCCTCTTCCCAAGGAGGAGAAACATCACTTTCCTGTTACGACCATGTGACTGCACACACTGACCTCCTTCAGTAAACAGTGAGCAAAAGGGAAGTGGTGAGATTCAGCTCCTAGCAGAGAAAGTTGGCAGACTCCCTCAGTGAGACAGTCAGCCAAAGTTAGCAGTGATAACCTAAGTTGAAAGGGTGAGATCTTGACATGGTGTGACGTGAGTGGGGGGTTTTGTGTGCTCTCCCTCCCTCAAACACATAGCCCTAGACTAAGCAGAATAAATAAAACACCAGAAGGATCCCAAATGAGAGACATTATACAAAATGCCTGACCTACCAGCCTCAAAATTGCCGAGGTCATCAAAAATGATGAAAGTCTGCGACTGTCATGGCGCAGAGGAGCCTATGGAGCCGTGGGACGGGTGGGACCCTGGAACACAAACCAAGAACGGTACAAGTTGAGTATCCATCCAGTAACCATTAAGCTTTCCTCTCTTTCCTCATTTTCACTTCCTCCAGAGTAAAATCTGGGGATGGGACAACTCACAGAGGGTCATGATAGCTGTGTGGCTTCCTTGTAGTACAAGGAAACTTTTCTTTCTGTTTTAATAATGCAGATGCTAGTGATGGCCGCAGGGGCTATGGACTGCAGCGTCTTAGGCACTGTTTTAGGTTGCATGTATTGCGTATTTCATGCATACCACTGATAGCATTAATGCAAGTCATTTCTCCACAGTCTGAATTTCCCCTAACTCCATCTGCAACTTCACACTCTGTCTAACATATCTGCACATCTCCTGTGTTTCCTGGGGACAAGTTTTTAGAGGTGTTAATGAGGTTCACGTTCATGTTTTGAAAATGCTACAAAATGCATACATGCTCCCACACAATGAAGCACACTGGCCGCCTCTAGTTTGTGAAGATGACCGATGTTGACTGTTTTGTTTTGATCCACTGATTGAGAAAGAGTTGCAGGAGATGCTGTTCTGATCAAGTCCTCCCTCCTAGAAGTTACTATGAAAAGTTGTTTTCCTTTACCAGTTAATTGGTTAGACAGAGGCACAAATGAATGTCTACCATTTCCCTTTTCTTACCAATTTCCAGAGGATTTAGATACCTAACGTCTTCCAGCAGTGGTTAATGAAGGTGTGACTTCTCTCTGTTACTGTGCTCCTCAGCAGGTGACAGAGCAAATGTTTCTACATACTGTCCCTATCCATCACACTGGGCAGGCAAACTGTCCCATCTGCTGCTCAGGCGAGGAGTCTTTGTGGCATGACATCTCAGTGTGTCTCTTCCCTTTTTCAGCCTGGGTGAAGATGCTGCTAATGTCTTGTCCCCAGCAGCTGCATAGGAGTCACCTCTGCTCCTACTTTCCATGGTAACGTGGTGTTTTGTGTTATATATTTGGGTATTCGTCACCTAGATGCCATATCTAATCCTTTAATTTCCCCAGGAGGAGACCTATGCTTCTCTTGCCATTCTGAACTCAACGAGTATAGTTTCACAAATGGCATTATTCTTTATTAATGAATATATTTAAATGTGCACTTATTTTACAGCGCATAAGCAGAGTAAATAAAATATGGCATGAGTAAATAATAATTTAGAGGATTAGTGACCATAAATTAAGGTGATAAGTCTTCTAGTATTCAATCTAACAAACTAGGCTGCATAATAATTATACTCTCTTTTTAATTTAATCTGTATATCTTTGTAATTTTTAAAAATATAGACCTTACATCTGAAAATAGTCTTCAATTTATAGGAAAATCAAGAATATGATATAGAGAGCATCCATATGTATTTTGCACTTACAGTCCTATTATAAGTTCTTAGATGCACACTGAACTAATAAATACATAATTCTTATGGCCATTTATCTGAATACTGTGCCTGGCTACAGGAGGTACTAGGAATCTCTGGACTGAGTTGGTGTGGGGGAGCTTCTTTTACCTCAGCATTCAGGAAGCAGTCAAGGAGATGAAGTACTCAAGCTAGCTAGGGTATGGAAGGAGACCCTGTCTCAAAAACACAATTTTTAATGTAACTATGTGTGTTTGCACATACCTATAATTCCAGCACTTAAAGGACTGAGACTGGATTGCTGCCAAAATTCGAAGGTTAACCTGATCTACATAGTGAATTCTAGGCCAACCAAGACTACATAGAGACCTTGTCTCAAAGCAAAATTGATATGCACTGGGTATCATTTTTCTCCATGTTTCTTTCCAGACACCCTCTCCTTTCTGCAAATAGATGGCTGGCTTTCTTAGAAAGGAAAGCAAAAGCATATACTTTTAAGCTTTCAAAACATTGGGAATATCCTTGTATTTTTCCAGGACCTGTTCTTTGCTCCAGGATGAAGCTCGCAGCCTCCAGGCTGGACTTCCCAAAGCTTCGAGAACCTCCCCAACCCAAGTCCCTGAGCTGATTCACACCCTGAGGTATATCATTGCTTGTCACAGAGTCTTGGTCCCGCCCAAGCTTCAGGGGCACGTGAGGCAAGCTTGCCCAAGACAGGAAGAGCAGCTGGCAATTCTCTCTGTCCTTCTCAAGGTCCCACCTTCCAGGCCTTCCCATTGCTCCTTCCTATCCCAGGACTGAGCACTCCAAGTCTTTCCTATCATAGTCTGGACAGAGAGAAAACATTTGGGGGTAGGTGACCTCACTTCCCTGACCAGAGTGTATTGGGGTGACTTCACCGGAAGGAATATTAAAGAGACAGGTGAGCATTCAAGCTCCCAGGCTGGCAAAATTATTTTCTTCCAGGGTCATTAGCTTCTGTTAAGCAGCCAGTACACCCCCATTCCTGCCTTGCCAACTGGGCCACAAACTAGGAAACATGAACAAAAATGGGTGATTTTGTCTAAACTCTCAACTGGGAACTCTGGGGCAGAATGCATTTTCCCAGGACCATCTACAGCAGATTGAAAGTGTAAACCCAGTCCAGTGAAGAGATCTCATTCTCCAGGCAGCCCAAAGAGAGGCAGTGGTTTTGGAGCTGGGGAAAAAGCCTGTAACAGTGAAACTTGCAAGCCTCTTATTTCTACTTCATAATATCAAAAGGGGGAGAGAGAACTTCAAAAGGGGAAGTTGTAGCTCTTTGAGTGAGAACTAGGAATACACTAGGGGTGACAAGTGACTCTCAGTGTCAACTTCTCACATGTTGAAATCTAAAGATTGTGAAAAGACTGCATAAGGAAAATGTCAGTATTGCTTACGATTTGGGGCAAAGGGCAAAGTTTATCGAAAGCTGCCCTAAGTATGCTTGGCTCACCAGGGACTCAGATAGGCTCTGTTCCAGTCAACAGAGCTGTGCCTTACTTACCATGCTGACCCTGGGCATCATGGCATCCAGTGTGACACCGAATGAGGTGGACACATACCAGACTGCTGAGCTGTGGTTCTGACAGAGGCTGTTTGACCACAGGCACATGGGATGATCAATGCTGTGGTGACATTAAATCCCAAGCAAGTGCAAGCGTTTGGATGGCAGTGACCTAATGCAAAGCTGCCTCAGAGTGGACAGCATGGTATATTAACCCCTCGGACACAGTAAAAGATGGTGCTGGGGAGAAAGATGCAGCCGCCTCGTGGTTTGGGATAGAGCTTGTCACCTCGCATCCCTGTGTCCCAAGAGAAACAAGAAATAAGGATATCTCAAAGTGTCACCTCAGCAATTACTGCTGTCGAAGGGACAGGAAAAGCATTTGAATAGTTGAAAAGTGTCCTGGTGGACAGCCACTAGATAATCCTCAGTGGAGAGCAAATCAATGTGAAATAAAACAGGGAAGTTTCTCTCTCTAAATGTTCTGGTGATCAGTCTTTTATGGTGTGGCTTTAAACTATTTGAAGGCCCTCATGTCAAAGGCTTGGTCTCCAGAACACACTGTTGGAAGATCACTGAAGCTTCACAAGGTGGGACCTGGTGAGGATTTTGGGTCATTAGCAATGTGCCCTTGAATGAGATTCTGAAGCTCTGCCTCTTCCCTTTGTCTCTCTGGCTCTGTACCATGAGGGGCACACTTGCTTTCCTGTGTATTCTTCAGTATAATAGGCAGCTTTGTCACAAGCCCGAAACAATAGAGACAAGCGATCATAAATGAATCCTCTAAAACATACCTTTTCACTTCATAAGCTGATCTTCCCAGGCACTTGTTTCAGTACAGAGTCAGCTGACTCAGACACTGCCTCTAGAGGAGCCCATATTTCTGTTGCTGGCTGTGTTTTAGTACAGACTAATGCTTGTGTGATGATTGCCCAGCCAAGGAGCCCTTTACCTCACATGAAAACAAGCCTTGGAATTCTTGAGCCTTCCCTTGTGTAGGCACGTGACTAAGGTCAAACAGAGCCCTCACAGCAAGGCTAGGAGACACTGCTCCTTCTACCTAGTGGATGAGGCTCACACAGAGAAGTGCACTGTCTTCCTAGTGTTGTTCTTACATGCTTGCATTCCTACGCTGGCTACTTTGGCTCCAGACTCAATGGCCAGACAGACAGATACACAGACATACATACACACGGACACAACCATCACACTAAATGAAGAACTCTCCTCTGTTCAATTTTTATGCCGATGACAATTTACATTTTTCAGCTTGCATTTACTTTATTTCCCCTTCTGTGTAAGCTCCTTGGTCAAGGACTCTCCAGAGGCAAACTCTTCTTTCTCTCAGTCTTGACCTGGAAGGTCTGTGCTGTGTCTCCAGTCCCCACTGTCCATCACTGACCACTCAGACCAGCATCAGATGGCAGGAAAACGTAAGATGACATACCTACCACAACAACTCAGGGCCAGCCTGCCACCAAGCAAACAATAAGAAGCTTGGCCTGGATCAGTAGGCAAAACACCACAAAGTCATGCAGACCACACAAATACCAAACATGTATGTGGAAGATGTAAGTATTGGGCAAAGGTCTTGTAATCAAGATGTAAATTCTAGGAGCTTCAAATGCTGTCTTGACAACTGGTATTCTGCTAGTCTTTGGGAGTGGGAAGGGAAGTTCTCCAGGTAAACCCTTGGTTATCCACTGCTGCCATTGCTTACGCATGAATACCCACCCTACCCACCGCTTCGGAAAGAGGCTGATGTTGGGAACCAACAACAGCAGATTTACAACCCAGATTCACCACTCCCCAGCTGGAGGCACATGGCTACAGGTCTTAACTTCCAGTGACTCGCTGGAAAATGACACCAAGGGCTTCATGACTACTGTAAAGAAGAACACGGCACACAGTGGATGTCAGCAACATGGCGCTGTGCTGACAGGTGGGAGTTGTGACACGTTTGCTCTCCTATCAGTCACACTGAGGGGCTACCAGCTCTTGTGTATCAATGGCTTGTGCCCCAAGTCAGCTCAGTGTTCACTTAGATGGGCCATTGGGCTGTTGACAGCATGGGTTCTGAAGCCACGTCATCCACCTGTAAACCCCAGGCTGGCTTTGTAACAAATTCCTTAGATAATCAGCTTAGAGTGAAAAAATAAATAAATAAAACCTTTACTCTGACTCACAGCCTGGGAGGTGTCAGCTCATGGTTGAGTGGGGCTACCATGGCTTTTCCGTCTGTGATGAGGCAGATGGTTTTTTCAGAAAGAGCAGAGTCCGGATAATATGTGTATGGGCAGGAATGTCTGAGGAGGGACAGCTGCAAAGTGGAAGGTCTGTACAGCTACAGCTGTAAAGTGAGTTTGCATTGTGGGCTCTGCATGACCACTCACCAGTTTAAAGTCTGCACCTTGTGAGTTCAGGAGTACAATGTCTGTGCCATGTCCGGAGGGTAGATTTCACAGCATCCCTCCTCACTCTTCTGCTCTTATATTCTCTCTGCCTCCTGTTCCACCATGTTTCCTGAGCCTTGTCTGTGACCATGATCCAGTGAATGGCCTCACTCCCATGAATACATGAACAGTACCAACTGGACTTGGTGGGTCATGTTTTAAGAAGAAGAGGGGGAATTGGGAAGGAGATGTGTATGCGTGGATCTGCATATAAGTCGGGGGGGGGGAAGGGATGGATGTGACCCTATTTCATTATGCACATAGATGACACTCTCGAAGAATAAAGTCTAAAATTAATAAATAAAATGCCTCTGATAAAAGGGAGGCTCTATACTTTGAAAAAACTCTTAGCATCACTCTGTGGGGATCTCCACAGCTATTCCCAACATATGGTGACAAAACCGTTGCCAAGTTCTCACAGAGAAACCTCACTCAGTATCTAGGAATGTCCCAGAATGTCCTGAGCAGGTCTCATTCCCAACCTTCCCAACTGACTCTTAGACTTTTATTGCTTTTGTTATACAGATAAAGGAATTAAGATAAGAAATGATTATTGCTGGTCAAAGGTCAAGTAAGGGCCAAAATGGGGCTGTCCCGCTCCAGTCCCTCATGTGGCAACCATGTGGTTTTTTTCATTAAGCTTTCCCTCACAGCCTGTCCTGGGTACCTGGTTTGTCTCTGGCTCTGACTTAGGCAGCAAGGCTACAAGCATCCATAATGCCAGTCCTCCTCAGAGGAAAGGAGCCTCAAACTCCATTAGTGATGAGAGGCTTGCCTATCCACTATGGCACCCAAGGTACCACACCAGCCAGGAGGAAGCCCTCCTGCCATGTGGTGGAGGCTAAAGAACCAGATTATTGGGGAAATGGAACATTCCATAGGCCAAAGATCATCAAGAAGAGGCAATGCATGAGACTCAGCTTGACAAACAGGTAGAAATAAGTAGAACAGATTTTACTCATATTTTAGAAAACATAGAGAAGCCAAAAGTTGAAGAATATTGACTTCCAAGAGTATATTGCATACAGCAATCCCTTTATCCATGGTGACATATTCCCAGACCTCTCCTGGATGCCTGAAGCCATGGAAACTACTAATGCTGGTATACACTGTATTTTTCCTATACTGTATATGCATATCTATGATGAAGTTTGGTGTATTAGTTATACACCATAAGAAATTAATAACACAATAAGATAGAACAATTACAATAACTACCCTATTAAACATGATTTAGAACTTGAAAATTCTTCCTTTGTGAAACTCCCCAGTTAATGTTTTTTGGCCACAGCTGACCATGGATGACTGATCTCACCATAGTGGGAAGGAAGCACTGTCTTAGTTACTATTACATCCCATGGGTGAAGGCTGGCATTCATCCACAGTTTCTGCTGAGTTTTTGCTAGTGGGGAAGGCATGGCTATAGACAAGGACAGAGGCATGTTCTCATGGAGTGGGTAGTAGGAAGGGGAAGCAGGTCTTAGTCTTCGGATGTCATCCCAAATGCTCTGTCTCTGCCAGGTCAGCCCTACCTTAAAGCTCCACAGCATTCAAAACAGCACCAGGGGCTGGAAGCTACTGTTCAAACATAAGCCTATGGGGCTGACTCTAACTCAAGTCCTAACATTTTGTAACACAAAGGTCCAGACCAAGGCACCTCTGTACCATCTTCGTCCAAATCAACAATCTTACCTGTGAAATTAAAATACAGAATTTACTCTGTTTTGATACCTAGGTCTCTGGACACAAAGGGGAAAATGCCTTCCCTTTGATCTTCTAAGATTTGAGGCTGGGTACAAGCTAAATTGACAAAGGACAAGCTAACAAGAGAAAAAAAACCAAGTTGATTAGGTATATATATATATATGCACCACCAGACTCCCACAAAACAAGACAAGACGGAGGGCTGGATGGTGGTAGCTTACACAGCATCATGAGCTAGAGAAAAGAGAGTGTGGGATTTCTTCAGGGTAGAGAAACTTCTTGTGGGAGGGGAGGAGAGAGGAGGAAGATTCTGGAGTGTGGAGGCTGTCCTGTCTGCAGAGTTGTGGGGAATGAAAGTTACTGTCACCAACTTCTTCCTGCGACACGTGCTCTTCCTAGCATGTATTCTCTTCGCGAGCACAATTTCCCTTCCCAGACTGTTGTGGATTTTGTTTAACACTTTCTTTATGGGTTCCCAAATTGCACAAGAATCCTGTGTGGGAAACACTGAGAGTGCCTGCCCCCAGCTGGTTCTAACTGATAAATAAAGCTGCCATCAGCCAGTGGTTGGACAGAGAGATGGAGGCAGGACTTTAGATTTTCCCGGCAAGGGAATCCAGGGAAGAAGAAAGTTTTAGAATCATCCTGTTGGAGAAGCAGGAGGATCGGGCTTGGGAGCTGCAGGAGACAAAGCACACAGCCAGGGAAGAGCCAAGGAAGAGCAGCCCCAGGGGTCCCTCCCCTGATTGAGTCTGGGGTAGCAAAGATGGCATACAGATTTTAGTAAGTGATAATTCAGGAGTATCGGAGGGGAGGCATTAGGAACTTGGAAGTTTGGGAGTGGCCCAGCGGTTGAGCTGCTTAGGGCATATTAAAAATAAAGCTGCATGTGTGTGTCTTTCATTTGAGAATCCAGAGCATTTTGGAGGATGGCAAGGAACACACCACACCAGTGGTGGGGTGATTAGGATAGCATTCTTAATTAATGCAACACCAGACAGACAGGTTTTCGTAGCCATGGCTGTGTCTGCAGTGAGAGCAGGCTCTAAATAGGCCACGCAGTTTGTTTTAGAGTGTCATGTTCTTGTCACCCCCAGTCATATTTTGGAGTAGCATTTTCTGAACCCCAACATCTCTGCAGACAATCACACAGCCCCTCTTTGTTGAACCTGCCTCTGCTCACCTGACCTCCAGCTTTCACGGGTGACTCAAGACAGTGGCATTTTTCCCTAAACACATTCCTCTGCAAAAGTAAGCCCTTTAGCTGCGGCTTCCGGTCGGCTGCACCTTCCTGGGTTAGCGCCTCATACGTTGGCTATTCCCCACAAGCCCTGTCAAGCCCCTGCTGCATGTTCTGTTACATTTCATCTTGTTTTGATGCCGTTCATACCATGACATGATGTCACAACCCATGCTTTAATAAAAGCTATACAGAGAGCAAGAACTGTGTCCCTCCCGTTATCCCACATGTGTCCTGCACTGGGGTGTTCCTGGTTTGTATGAATGGTTTTTTAGAAGCAATAATGGAAATGCCTTTGTTACTAGAAACTCTAAGATCACCAAGAAATGTCCCACCTTGTGGAACCACGTTAGAATTTGGAGGTTGGACTCATATGCGTATATCTCAGGGATAGAGCACATTAGCCTGGGTGGGGGACAACCCTAGGATCAATCCCTAGCACCAAACACTACTAGCTTTAATAATAAATAAAAGGTGACTTTAGTTTACCATTTTCCATTAAGATGTTGAAGGTTAGTATGAGTGTGAAATGTCCTGACAGCGCTGTGTGTTTGAACACTTGATCTCTAGCTGGAAAGGCTCAGACTCAAGACTAGAACCTTCAGGAGGACTGTAGAGCTCCCACCACTACAGTCCAGGCCTCTCTGGCTGCCACACCTTCTCAATGGCCGGGAACTGTCTGCTCCAGAGCTGTGAGCCAAAGCAAGCCTTTCCGCTCTTCATTCATGTCTGTCAAGCATTTCATCACAGCAGTGAGAAAAATAATACAGTGGCTCCACCTTCAACTCTCAGACACAGCATATACATCATAGGAAGTGCAAACAAACCAAGACATTCCAGTAAATCTATTGCCATCTCCCTAGAAGGGTTAAGGCGATAAAACAAAGGAACGTGCCACCTGGCTTCCCTGGGACTCTGGGGTTCTCAGGCGCTGCCCAGCAAGCACTAGCAGTAGCTTTTTTTGTTCCTTACCATGCCTGGGTGATGTGGATGGTGCAGCGGTGTGTCTGCATTTTGAAAAAGCACCACTAGGTGGCAGTACACATTTGCGAAGACAGAAACAGTTCTGTTTTCTTAGTTCAACTCCAATGTAACATATGTAGAAATTTTTATGTTTGGCCTACGTGTGTGTGTGTGTGTGTGTGTGTGTGTGTGTGTGTGTGTGTGTGTGCTCGCGCCATGGCACCTCCATGGAGTCAGAAGACAGTTTTCTGCTGTCAGTTATCTCCTCCCTGTGGATCCCAGGGATGGATCTCAGGCTGTCGGTTTTGGAGGAAGTATGTTTACTTTCTGAGCGACCTCAAAGGACACACCATTAAATTTTTGGCGAAGTATTTTCCCTAATGGATAATGTTTAATGATGTGACCTTTTATTTCCCAAAGGTGATTATAAATTAAGCAACATTTAATCCTGAAACAGGTACACATGAATCTTTTGAGCAAGGCGCGTGAAAGCGCCATCACTTGGAGAACCAGACAAAGAAACTGTTCTCCCTGAACTGGGCTTTCACAGAAAGCCAGCAGCAGAAGGCTGTGCACAAGCAGAGCAACACACAATGGCCGGCCGGGTTCTGTGAACCTCCTGGTGCTGAGTCTGCTTTTCTGCGGCAAGAGAAAGCTGAAGTTTTGAACAGGTCGTGGTACAATGTCTAATGGTTTGTGTTTTCTCTTCTCTTACCCACAGACGTTTCCTGAGTCGAGAATCTTTGAGTGCGAAGCAGAAAAAAGTGAAGCTTTAGCAGCCAGACTTGGTCTCCTTTGTGAACTTCAACGCTGAAAATGAAGCTCACCAAAGAGGCAACCATGCTAGGTTCAAATACTCAGACTCTGTAGGGTTGTGGGTGCCATGTCCAGTGCTCGGTAGACGCTGGGCCATAGGGAAGCGCAGAGGCACCGCTGGGGGAGGAGTGGGAAAGTGCAGTCTGAGACATGGGTAAGCCAGAACTGACTCGGGGTCCCCAGGCCTGCAATGAAGCTGGGGCCATGGGGTTCTCAGGCTCTTAGACATCCAGGCGCTGCTGGGAGTAGCGGAAGAACTAAGAATGGAGTGGGGACCAGTGAGCTGGGTCTAGCCCTGGGGCAGGGGAGGACAAGGGGCGCTCAGTCTAGCCTCCAGGCTAAGAAGCAAAACAGCAGTTAAGAGCACCGACTGTTCTTCCAGAGGTGCTGAGTTCAATTCCCAGCAACCACATGGTGGCTCACAGTCATCTGTAATGGGATCTGATGCACTCTTCTGGTGTCTGAAGACAGTGACAGTGTACTCATAACTATATTAAATAAATCTTTAAAGAAGAAGAAGAAGAAGAAGAAGAAGAAGAAGAAGAAGAAGAAGAAGAAGAAGAAGAA
>JADRCH010000358.1:809245-841926 GCA_019843965.1 Rhynchomys soricoides | reverse complement strand
GAGATGCATGGAAAAACACACAGACACATAGAGACACATACACACTGCTGTGCTCAGCATACCAATGAGATGCATGGAAAAAGCCATGCATGTGTGTGCGTGCACACACACACACAGACACACACACACACACACAGAGACACATACACACTGCAGCCAGCACCAGGCAACAGAAAGGGCTGTTATTCTCTAGGAACACATGTGACCCAGTGCCCAGAAACAACACTCCTAAAGTTTGCTGGACTTGTCTTGGCCTCATCTGCTGTACTCAGCTGACTTTTCACCAACTAACCACTTTTTAAAGCATCTTGACAACATTTTACTGGAAGAATCCATAGCCAGAAAGATGCAGAAAAATTTATTTCTCAGCAAAAAAAAAAAAAAAATGATGACTGAAATGGTTCCTGTTTTGATTAATAAAGAATGTGCTTGATCCTAGTGACAATTATTTAAAATTCATAATCCATAATTCCTTTTGGATGAGCCAAACGCATCTGCCTATCGACTGGTACTCAGCTTTCCTGGGTGAAGCTTGAAAAGGAACTGAGCTCTGTCAGAGCTGTGGGGCCCAAGACAACCCAGAGAGCACTGACAGATCAGCAGTGTACCTGTGGCTGAGCTTGTATCTTGGCTGAGGTACAGCTCAGCTGTTGCACACTTACCTAGCATATGCAAGGCCCTATATCTTGTCCATTGAAATAACCATTGCAATATGCCCTGTCACTGTTCTAAAGGGATTTTAAATCAATTACTCGACACGGTCATCTTCCTCTTGTCTTATGTGTCAAAATAAACCATAAAGTTTTCTGGATTGTTGATGTGCCTCATCAGTAGGGTATGTCTGTAGCTGGAGTGTGGAACAATGGTATGAGGGGAGGAGGAAGAAGAGGAGAAGGAGGAGCTGCCATATGAATGATTTTAGTTATGCAATTCATTCACATTTTGCAAACATGTCCACCACCCATCTCCTGAACTCATCTTACCTCACAATGCTGACTCTCTGACCTTAATACGTAAACATCAAGTTCCCCTTCTCCCCAGATTTACCACTCTCACAGCTCTAGGTAACAGATTAAGTAGTGTTTGTCTTTTTGAGCCAAGCATATTTCTCCTGTGCTATGTTGTCAAGGTTCATCTATGTAATAGCATGTGCCATGGTTTCCCTCCTTTGTGAGGTTGAAAACAGTCTCAATTACTAGCCTTCAGAGCAAGGCATATATTGGGGCAGCATAGCCTGTTCGCTGGCCAAGGCCAGAGCCTCCTCCAGGTTGGCTCTAATGAAGCTCTAGTGAAGATCCTACCCTGCACTTGGTGTTTATGCTTTGTTAAGTTTGCCGCAGGCCACTGTCATTTCTCACAACTCGTCTAATTTTGGCAGTAGGGGGACTGACTTCCAAATGTGGCAATGGAGATGGTGGGAAGGGTATTCCTACATCCTGCAGTCTTTGAGGATGGCACAGAACACCATTCATCTCATGATTCCAAGGGCTTCTATTTGTTTGGATTTTCCTACTATGACTGATCTTACTCAGAAATTCAAGAAACAATGAGAAGATCCTGTCTACTACAAGGTGTGTGCATCTCCAACACACATTTATGAATGAAAGAATGTCTGTAGGTGAGTATGAGCTCTTAATGGATGGAAATGAATCGAGTGTTGCAGTTTAGTCTTTCGCTAGTATTATAATGTTAAATACTGGTCCCCAAAGCCTGTTTGATCCCTGGGACAAGAGAATTTGCATGTATACAAATGATGCTATGTAACCATTCTCCCCAAGTTATCCCTTATTGATTGAATAAAAATGCTGACAGCCAATAGCTGGGAAGAAGAGAAACAGGCAGGGGTTTGGGGTTCCAGGGCTTGGGAGTCTGAGGAGAATCACAAGGAGAGAGAGAAGATGGTAAAGAGAGGAGGAAGCTGCCATGGGGTAGGTGAGTCATGAAAACATGGCCATGAGGGCTGGCCAATGGGAGTTAAGAGCTGCCCAGATGGAACATGGCACGTTATAACTTGGGGTTATTGATGGGGAACCAGATTCTAGAAGCAGAGAGGGTAGATACCTGCTGAGCTCTAGTACTGATTAAGGCTTATGATAAATACAAAGGTTGTGTGTGTTTTATCTGGGAACTGAAGAATCAAAGGTGGAGTAGATATCCCTGAATTGAGATTAAATATTTAATACAATAGCCCAGTCTCAGCTGAAAGCCAAGCTGCAGTCTTCGAGCCTCCAGCCTTGAGTCTGTGTGTAGAGAAGTGGGTGCTGAGGACAGACACCAGCTGGCATCTGATGGCTGAGCTGTCTGTCCTCTGTTACCATTCTCTCTCATTCGTCTTTTCAGTGTTAAATACACCATTGTGGAGACTGTTCTGTTGATCAAAGTCAGCAGAAGTCAGGGGCAAGGGAGAGCATTAATATCAACCATGCAAGCCACGGGACACAGAGGAGGGCAGGGTAGGGAAGAGACAGGACAGATCACAGCCAAATACCCCAAACTGAGAGCACCTGATACAGTGAGTGGTAACTACCAGTATTAACACACAGTCACACTTAGCAGGTTCAAAACGTCCTTCTTAAAACTGACAAGGTGATGTGCAGACAGATCCATCCTGTATTCTTCTTTGTCAGGTATAAGGTCTGGAGCTGTAGAGAAGCAAATGAAGTTAAAGGCTCCAAAGAAGGGCAATGCCATAGTCACTACTCACCCGTATCCTTTCTCATATGCAGAAGATCTAAGGTAACTGGAAGAGCAGTGGAATTAGCTCATCACTGAGCTATTTTTACATAAGCTGAACATTTAACTATGAAGCATGTGTCTAACATTAAGAATTAGGAAATGCAATTAAAATAAATTTTACACAAGAAAATGCTTTAAGTTGACTAAAAATATAAAGTTATGATATGTATAAACCTGTACGTAAAATACAGATATATTTCAGAGAAAATCGCCTATAGGCAGAGAAGAAAGTGTGTTCAAGGCCTGGAGCACTTGCTGTCCAGATGGAGATAACTTTTCCAAGTTCATCTGTATAGCAAATATATCTGAAGTGAAATCACAAGTTCTCTCATGAAATATGACGTTTAGTCTACAACATATAGAAATAAGATCCAAAATACCCAAGACGTAGCAAGACTAATATAAAAATGGAATTTTTGTCAGAACTATTATCTGTATACCTATAGTTATTACCTGACTGTGATATTAACACAGTGATTCTCAAGCTGTGGGTCACAATCCCGTGGTGGGCCAAGTGATTCTTTCATACTGGTTACATATCAGATATTTACATTATGATTCATTAAAATAGACAAAATTATAGTTATAAAGTAACAATAAAAATAATTTTATAGTCGGGGTCATTTTACACAAGGAACTGCATCTGTTCAAGGGTTGCAGCATTAGGAAGATTGAGAACCACTGCATTAGCACATGCTGCCCAATAGAGACAAGCCCAGGCTAACCCAGTGGAGATTTGATAGAAATAAAGACGCACTGAGGCGAGGGGAGATGATTTGCTTGCTACAAGAGACCCGCTGGTTTGCATTATGAAAATAAAGAAAATGATAGCATCATAAAACCGGCCACAAATGTTAGTTAAAAAGCAGTGTGCATACTCCACCACACGTGCAGTGTGCATACTTGGACAGATCCCACCAAGCCAGCACAGCACTCACTCTGGGAGGTCTTTATTGAAAGATGAAGTAAAGAAGAGAAAAGAGAGGGCTATGGGCTGAGGTCTGTGTCTTGTATCTGGGCTGTGACATGCACAGGTGATGTGCAGGGGGTGTGTGAAGGTTGCCATGGCGACAGACCCAGGAGGGTCTTGTCACCTAGGGATGAGGTCATCTCTGGGCTCAGAGGCCGGCTGTAAACAGCTTCTGATGCTAACATACCTCCTTTTTTCTTATCAGAAAGAGAGGGAAAGGGGGAGGAGGAAGCCGATGATGAAAGGGGAATAGGGACACTGGATCTCTTAAACTGCTTCCTGCTGCCTAGGGACATCGTCAGTTTGGGGGAGGTAGCTGATTTTCACCTTCAGGGCCCACTTGATGGTCATTCACATCAGGGTCCTGGACAGTGGCTGGTAATCCTATAAAAGGAACTAATTAATCGATTGGTTAGAAACTTTTTGAATTTGTCTTTGAAGGGAGGTAGAAACAAGGTTCTTGTGTCAGATTGGCTAATTTTTAGAGAGGGACTTCAGAGAAGAATGTCATCATTGTAATGGACAATCTTAGATTTAGGGAGAGACAGAGAACGTAAGTCAGAAGCCAGGGCCTGGCCAAATAGATGTGGGCTGTCCTGGAATCCCTGAGGTAGAGCAGTCCAGATGATTTGACTAGGAAAGTGGGTGTCAGGATCTGTCCAAGAAAAGGCAAAGATGTTCTGTGACTGGGCATCTAGAGGGATGGAGAAGAATAAATCCTTGAGATCTAGGATGGAGAAATGAGAAGTCCCTGAGGGGACAGTGGAAAGAAGAGTGTAAGGATTAACCACAACAGAATGGTGGGGACCACTGCAGAGTTAATGAGCCTGAGGTCTTGAACCAGGCGACGGGTTCCATGGCTTTCTTAGCTGCTGGTATAGGGGTGTCAAAGGGGGAAGAGATAGGGTGGAGGAGTCAGGTTTGTTTTCTTTTTCTTTTTCTTAAGAGGTCAGAGATGATAGGCTCAAGTCCCCTGAGGCTCTGGAGAAAAAGAGAGTATTGAGTTTGAGGGATGTACCTGGTAGAGTCCAGTAACGGATGACAACAGGAGAATTCTTTTTAGCAACAGAGCAGTTCTGGAAGTCCCAGGCTCGAGGTCTACCTGAGAAGCTGGCAAAGGAAACAACATGTTAGAGTTAGGAGGTTGAGTAAGGAGGAGGGGGGAGGGACTGCTGGTGAGCTTGGGTTTAGGCGAAGGCGGGGCGCAAAAGAAATAGAGGCTCCCGACTGAGCTAGAAGATCCCTTCCCGATAAAGGAATGGGACACACTGGCATTACCAAAAGAAATGGGTGAGAAGAACACCCCTAAAAATGCAATTAAGTGGTGGGGTGTCCCCAAAACCCTGTCAGGACCGAGTAAGTGGCCCCAGTATCCAAGAGGAAGAAGATGGGCCACCCAAATACCATGATGGCTACCTGGGACTCCCTGCTGGTGATGGAGGTGGTTGGGTCAAGGGAGATCAGGCCTCTTCAGTCATTCATAGACAAACCTAGGAGATCAGCTGGAGGGCTACTTAGTGATGGTCCTCTGTCCTGAGCATTGTTAGTGCAATCAACAGCCCAATGTCCCTCCTGATGGCACCTAGGTCATGGCCCTTTTGGCTTCTGGGGGTTAGGGCAAGCCCTCGCCCAGTGACCTTGTTAACCACATTTGTAGCAGAAATCTGGTGGTCCCTGAGCTGTAGAAGACCAGGAAGCCCGGGCAGTGGTTGGGACTGGTAGCACAGCCTTTGCCAGCAAATGGTATTTTTATCTGCGGGCTGTTTCATATCTCTGATGGTATACTTTGAAGGCCAGCACCAAGACTTCTGCCTGTGGAGTCAGGGGTCCCCTCTCAAATGTCTTAGTTTGGCTTTAATGTTGGGGATGCTCTGGGAAAAGAAGTAGGTCATCAGGAGTTGCTTACCTTCTGGGTTTTCAGGGTCTAAATTAGTATATTGTCATAGGGCCTTTTTAAAGCGCTCTAAAAATTGAGATGGGTTTTCTTGTTTATCCTGGATGATCTCTTGGAGTTTTTCAAAATATACTGGTTTTAGGGCTGCTCTTTAGAGACCAGCCAGGAGGGCAGGTTATAAATCTATCTCTGGCTAAAACTCCATCTGGGAAATTATAATTCCATTGAGAATCCTGTTCAGGCATCATCTCAGATCTGATTGCATATGCAGGGTTTGTTTGATGAGTCTCATCTGCATGTATTCTCGCCTGATCCCAAACTCGCCTGTTCTCGTCAGGAAGTAAATTATTCCTGAGAATCATATGTACATCGTGAAAAATCAAGCTAGAAGGTTGAGTACTATGCTGAAATTCTTTAATAAAGTCGGAAGAATTAGAGGTATAGGATCCCAGTCTGTTTTCTATTTGAGAAGTTCACTTAGTGAGAATGGGATGTGTACTCTGATCAGAATGTACCTCAACAACTTTCCTTAAAGGAAGGACTGATGCTGGCTTAGGTTGGGCAGGGGGAGAAGGAGGGGGTTTAGTTGTAGCCTAACAAAGAGTAGTGGGAGAGTTGAAAGTAGGTGCCAGTGCAGGGCGATTAGAGAGGCCTGCAGCTGGCACGGGGTGGCCGGGGGACGGTGTGTGGAGAGGGTCAAAACTCTGGGGAAGTCTGGTGAGAAGAGGAAGCTGGGGTTCTAGAAGAGGTTATAGAGACAAGATTGTAAGGGGCAGTAAGGGGGTGGCTCATTTAACTGGATCGGGGATTGAAGTGTCATCTGGTAGAGGTTGCATAGCTGGAAGAAGTTGAGATGGAGAACAAGAAGAGCAGAGAGAGGGTCTGCAGTGAAGAGAGGTAAAAGCTTGGGCATAAGGGACCTCTTTCCATTTACCAGAGCGCTGGCAGTATGTATGAAGATCCCTTAAAATGGCAGGATCAAATGTGTCATTAAGTGGCCACTTGGAGCCATTGTCTGATGGGTAGTGAATCTAGACCTTATTTCAAAGGTGTATAAGCTTGGATACCTTCAATTCGGGTGTTAGTTTTAGAGATTTGAGATTTTCCAGGAGACATCCCAGAGGGGAACCTGGAGGAAGATGACGAGATACCCGCTGAGTCGGGGGATATGGTATTGAACTATTCCTACTGGCGTCCTAAGAAAAATTCATTAACTAATAAACAAAGTCAGGTCTAGGCATACCAGGTCAAGTGGATGAGTCCCAGACTCACAGGAAAAATGGTTTACCTAAGCTTAGGATTTTCTATGGTAGCAAGAGAAAACCACTTCCGAGATCATATGAGATTGGACGTGTTCAGGGATGGCCCAAGACAGAGGGGTCACGAAACCGTTTCTGAGAGAGAGGAGTCACCCAAGAGTCAAAGTTATAAACTGGGGTGTTGACTGGAAGGTCAGTCATAGGGACCATGGGATGTCCATCCCCTAAGCCTAAAGAGGGTGGCCAAACCTCTTTGGGAGAAGGAGCCCTGCCCACCTTCTGGAACAAAAACCTTACCAATCTGCCAATGCTTGTGTGAGGTTTTGACCATCCAGTGGCAGAAAAAGTGAGACTGTGCAGCCGCCAGACCTGTCTGGATGTGGTTCAGCCTGTGGGGCTTAACCCACAAGGCAGTGGCCAGCCTACGTGGTAGAGTCCCACATGCCGTGCAGTGGCAGAGGAGGCAGGCCCGCCTCAGGTGGTTGCTAGCGACTCTTGGCACCAATGTTAGTTAAAAAGTGGTGTGCATACTCCTGGACAGATCATGCCAAGCCAGCACAGTGCTCACTTGGGGGATCTTTACTGAAGGAGGGAAGAAGTGAGGAAGAGAAAAGAGAGGGCTGCTGGTTGGGGTCCGTGTCTTTTATCTGGGGTGTGACGAAGGTAGTGACATGCACAGGTGATGCAGGTAACACTACCTATGCAGGGGGTGTGCGACAGTTGCCATGGCAACAGACACAGGAGGGTCTTGTCACCTAGGGATGACATCATTGATGGGTTCAGAAGCTGGCTGTAAATAGCTTCTGACGCTAGCATTAAGTATATGATAAACTCGACTGTCAAAAACAAAACAGTATTTCTGAATATTTTATATTAGGAATACAAAGGGTTTGTTCAACTTCGACTCATACACACTCATAAACTGAGAGCCTGGAGTCCCATGCATCACACCAATGCACAGACATGATGTTCATATCGGAATTGTTTAAAAAGCAGGAAAATCAGAAACACTATAAACATTCACTTCTGAGAGGGATGTAATGAATCACAGTATTCTCTGATGGAATATTATATATATATTATCAGGTTAGCAATAAATAGTATACTGACCACCACAGCCACACATATTAATATGAAGTGCTGAAGAATGCTTATGGCATGGAGTCATTTCTACAGTTTGAAACCTTTCTTAGCCTTGGGTCTGGATCTGGAATGTTCCACAAGCCCTGCATGTTATGGGCACAGTCTCTGGAAAGCCCTAAAGAGGCTGTGGGAACTTGAGGAGGCAGGGCTTACTGAGAAGGTCTGAGGTCTTTGGGAATATGCCCTTGTAGGTAACTATGACACCCTGGTCAACCCTTTCACTGTTCTTCTTACCCTGGTCATGATGAGATCTGATTTTCTCCACAGTAGGTTTCTGCTGGATGGTAAGTACCTCACTACAGCCCCAGACTGAAGTTACCACACCTATGTGTGAAAACCCACCTAGATCTTTATAAGCCAATTGCCTTGGGTATTTTTTACAGTAACAGAAACCTGACTAATACACTTGGGGATTCATAAAGACTCAAAAAACTCAAGGGAAAGCAGGAAAACAATTATTCCACAGTTCAGTTATCTCCAGGAGGAACCGCACAGAATGCTGAATGAACTAAATTCGTTAATAAGATTCTAGTAAATTTTTCTGTATATCTCACCAGACTCAGTGGCAAGGGACTTTATTAGGCTGGTGTGCTCTCTTCTCTATCACATTCCTTTCAAGAGGTTTGATCTCTGAGACATTCACTTTGAATTCCATGTAGAAGATAGAATTTCTTGATACCTGACATCCAGAAGGGGACCTCAAAATCAGCCCAGCCATGGCAGGTATGACTGTGAGAAAGCTGTTCCATCTCCCTGATTGACAGTTGTTCGATCTTTCTACATCTGTAGAAAAGAAGGTTCTTCAGTGAAGATCATATTGGCACTGGGAGCAAGGTGATGTGTAACTGTGGGGCTTTTCTATGCCTGCCCTTGCTCTGAATAATGTCATGGAGCTTCAGGAACAGTAGCTAGACAGATTCTCAGCTATTCTAACCAACAATGCTGGCCGTAAACTACTTCCAGGCCACATGGCCCTTACCTGCCATCTTAGGCTCCTTCTGGCATCTCCTTATTTATTTGAGTCCTCCTGGCAACTCTCCTGGTCCCTGAGTCAGAAGATGGATGCTTCATAATAATGACAATACCAAAGTCCCAACTGCAACCAGATTTCTGAGCACAGAAATCAGCCGTCCACAAAAGCATTCCCCAACAGTGCCACTCTGTGTCCCGTTCACCATTCCGAGGGCACAGAGTCAAGCTGAGACAGCTTGCATTGGACTCCTGAACATCTGGCACCTTCTCTGCCAGTGTCTGGAACACTGAAGTGTCTGCTCAAGACTGGAGCTACTCCTGTCTCTAGAATGACTGTCACACAGATTAGACTGCATCTTTAGGAAACATCATCTTCTTTGAAGTTCATAGCTAAGGTGACATCATGCAGAGGCTCCCAGCCAAAGATGTGTATTTTCTGAAGGAAAGTTTTGACCTTTGGGGGGAGGGGAGTAGTCTCTCATCACTTCAACCCAGTCCTGGGTTCCAGTTTTGACAATCAATCCTCTCTATAGTTAGATGTGAAATCTGACTTCAGGAATGATTCACTGAAGCCCAGGACAGCACAGGGGAATACCCTGTCCAAGAGAGACAAATCCTGCACCTGCTTGCAGAGAGAGGTGGGGGTGGGGTGGCAGATGCAGGACAGGGCAGAATAGTGAGTCATCCTCCAGCACCCTAGAGAAAGCCTGTGCTGGTTTCTCTGCCCACTCATAGCCAGGGGCTTTCTTAATGTTTGTAATAAACAACAGCAGCAGCAGGGAAGCTAAGCAGCACGGTATATCAAATGAGGTTTCTTGTGCTCGTTTCTAGTGTCATGTGGATTTGAAGGAATCCTTATTACTTTTTGTTGTGTGTAATTTATAAACAAGCTTGCTCCTGCCCCGTGCCATGGCTCGTGCCATGCTCTGAGATCCACAGCCACCAATGGCTGTCTCACTCAGCCCCCAAGGCTAGCTTTGCCCAGGCCACCAGTTTGTGTTTTCCCCAAGAACACAGACTGTTCCTCCGTGCTGTTCCTCTGGCTGCCCGCTTTCTCTTCCAGCCCACTTTAACGCCACAAATGGAAAACATAAGACAGCCTTAATATTTTTAAATTAGTCAGATAACTCAATGGCTGGGCGCAGAACCACAGGTTCTAGTTACTCCCAGGCCTTAAGTCATTCAGGATCCTCTCCCCAAAGCCTGGACAAAAAGCCTCCCCGCTCTCTTGTCCCCCTCCTCTTCCTACTGGGACTCGGAAATCCCACCTTTTCTCTTCACCCAGGAATTGGTTTCCACCATCTTTATTGACACAATCAAGAACCAATCAGGAAAAGGACTCCTTCACCTATAGTTTTAAAGAGAATTTCAAACATATAGAAAAATTAAGGGCTACGGATACCGATCTGTGGTGGAGGACACACCCTGCATACATAAGGCTCTGGGATTGTTCTCCAACAACACAACTAACAACAAAGACTGTGTAATATGTACACACATACATGTGTACACACATATATGTGTACATACATATATAGAAAGCAAAAGAATAAATTCATCTTTAGCCGCTGTGATTTTCATGGATGGTCTCGTAATTTCATACTCCACTGACTTCTCCCCACAAGATTTTTAAGTAAATCCCATGAGGTGCATGACTTCTTCAGGAAACCTGGTTGACTCTTAAAACTGGGTTCCAAACTAAATATCAATGCTAACTCAATAAGCCCCAGATTCTCTCATACTCAGAGTCCAAACAAGTCTTCCTTCCTTTGGGTTGTTCTTGCTAGGTACTAAGTCACATGACACAAAAATGACAACCGCAAAATAAAAGTTGTAAAACTACACTTGTGGCTCCTCTGCCGTTCGGTCTTGAACACAATTTTGCTACTGCAAAGTAGTAAGAGGTGACTAGACCGCATGCCACCCTCTGCACTCCTGCAAAGCCTCACAAAATTCCCCTTTTATCTCAACACTGGGGTGTCTTGATCTAAACTTGGTTGAAAGCTTACGACTTCTATGCGTCCAAGGCTCTGGAACACTCTTTTGCACACTGAGAAGCAATGCATATCTCAGCTCCTTTGGTTTATTCATTGGAAAATGTTGCTTATGGCAGTTAATTATTTTTATATGAAGTACTTAAGAGTAGTCACCATCTTTTATAAGTAGATTTTAAAGTGATAGACATTGTGATGGGTAATAAGCAGCTTATGAGAATTTGAACTTTGAAGCCCATTTCTGAAATTTAGGCTTTGGTGGGCTGCACCCACTGAGGTCCGTCATTTACTCCTCACAGGTATCTGAGACTTTGTTACTACCATTATATAGAAATAAAGTGAAAACAAAGAAAGGGCAGAAAACTTGCAGGCAGTGAGGCTGAAGATGCTGCAGCCAGGCTCCCCTGCCACAGACTGTGTCCTCTGCTTCTGTAGTGTTAACTGTGTAAACTACCTTCTCCGTGGCACCTTGCTGAGCCCTGATGGACAGCTTCTCACCATGCCCTCCCAGCGCCCTGTCTGCTGCTGTCACCATTACCCTTCTTTGCAGATTCTAAGATTCTGAGGGCCCAAAATTATGCAGTCTGCTGAGTCGACTCAAACAAGAACAACAACAAATAGTTCTCTTCTTTTTCTAAATTATTTATTTTTATCTTATGTGCACTGGTGTTTTGCCTGCATACATGAGGGTATCAGATCCCCTGGAACTGGAGTTACAGACAGTTTGTGTGCTGCCATATGGGTGCTGGGAACTGAATCTGGGAAGATCTGGAAGATTAGATAGTGCTTTTCACTGCTCAGCCATCTCACCTTAAAATGCAGTTCTTAACTAATATCTAGTGTGTGCTAGCTTAAGATTCAGGTAATCCTGCATTACACGTGGAAAGGGCCTCAGTGGCAGTTTTGTTCTTTTTCATAGTTATTAAGGTCCTTCTTGTTGAAACCAGAGCTTTCTCAGAATAACGATAATTGTCTAGCCAAGAAATGGAAGCAGCCTAAGTGTCATCAACAAACAAGTAGATAAAGAAAATGTGGGATTTTTATGCAGCTCTAAAGAAAAGTGGAAGTATGACCTTCTCAAAAAATGGAGACAGGTAGAAATCATGTGCAATAGGAGCCAGACACAGGAAGACAAGTGCCACATGGTTTCTCTCATGCGTGGAACCTAAACTTGAAAGTGTGTGTGTGTGTGTGTGTGTGTGTGTGTGTGTGTGTATGTGTGTGTATGCATATGGTTGTATTTATGTGTGCCTCAAAACTAAAACAGGAATCCCAAGAGGACAGGAAGAGGCCTAAAGAGGGATGGACAATGGAGAGAATAACAGAATTCATGGGATGAGAAAGAGGACCAACTCAGGGTAAGTATGGGAGATGCCTGCAGGGGTGAGGACATTGGGGAGGCAGGGAGGGGTGAAAGGAACAACGTATATAGTGACCTCTATCCTTGAAAATGCCATGATGCAACCATTTGTTTTTAAAATAACCTTTAATAATTGAGGTGTGCATGTGGGTGAGGTGTGCATGTGTGTATTGTGCAGGCACATACCTCTTAACCATATTCTTTGTGGCGGTCTCTCAAATGAACCCAGAGCTTGTCCACCCATCTTGACTAACTAGCTAGCCGGCTTGATCCAGGTTTCCTTGCCTCTGCCTTTTAAGCTCTGGAATCACAGGCAGGCTGCCACGTGCACCCTGTATTTGCACAGGTGTCATGGATCCAAACCTTAATCCTCACACTTGCATAAGGAGCACTTCACCCAGCCCCTAAAACTTTTGGAAAGTAAATTGCTATGAATGAGGAAACTGAGTCCTGATGGAAGTGTGTGCACTGATAGAAGTAAGCTCTGTGCAGTGTGGCACACTGACTTTCCAAGTATACCATGTATATCCAAGTACATCCTTTCCTGCTGCTACCTCGTTGGTTGCTATGGGTCTACTTAAATTATTTACTTTGACTTAGTTTAACTTTGATAGGTCATACATATCTAAAATTTTATCCATTTCTTTGAGATGTTCCAGTTTAGTAAAACATACATTTTTGATGTATGCTCCTTTGAGTCTGAGTCTCCTCAGTGTCGCTTGTCATGTCTCCCTGTTAACCTCTAGATCTATTAATTTGTGTAGTCTCTCACCTACTTTTGGTGAATATGCCACTAAATGGAGAACAATTTGAATCAGGAACAAGATGAGGATGTCCATGTCCTCCACTCCTGTTCAATAAGTACTTGAAATCTTAGCTATAGCAGTAAGACAAGAGGAGGAAATAAAGTAAGACACATTGGAAGGGAAGTTGAAATATCATTATTTGCAGATGATGTGAGGCTATACATAAAAGACCCTAGGGCTCTTCCAAGAAACTACCACAGCTGATAAATATATTCAGTAAAATAGCTTGATGCAAAATTAATACACAAAATCCAGTATCCTTCCTATGTAACAACAATAAACATACCAAGAAAAAATTAGGGCACAGAGACATTTTTCATAAGCTCAAACAATATCTTGAAATAAATCTAACGAAGATGAAATACTTGTGCAGTAAGAATTTAAAGGCATTGAAGAAAGAAATTGAAGAAGATGCCAGAATATAGGAAGAATATCTATGCTCATGGATTGGTAGAATTAATAGTATAAAAACGGCCATCCTACCAAAAACAATTTACAAATTGAATGCAATCCCTGCCAAAATACTGGTGCAAGCTTTCACAAAAACTGAAAAAAAAATTATTCTCAAAATTTATAAGGAAACCAAAAGGCCCAGCACCATCAAAGCCCTCATAAACAATAAAAACACTGCTGGGGTTATCACTAGTCTTGATTTCAAGTCATGCTGCAGAGCCACAGTAAATTAAGAATTGGGCATAGAATAAAACAGAGTTCTCTCTCTCTTTCTCTCTCTCTTTTTTTTTTTTTTAGACAGGGTTTCTCTGTGTAGCCCTGGCTGTCCTGGAACTCACTCTGTAGACCAGGCTGGCCTCGAGCTCAGAAATCCGCCTGCCTCTGCCTCTCAAGTGCTGGGATTAAAGGCATGCGCCACCACTGCCCAGCCAGAGAGTTCTCAAAAGAAGAAATACAAATGGCTGGGAAATATGACTTAAGGATCAAACTTCCCATCAGTCAGGGAAATATAAATTAAAAAGACTTTGAGGTTCCATCTTACCCCAGTAAGAATGGCTTTAAAAAAGACAACATGTGCTAACATGGGTGTAGAGAAAGGAAAACATGTGTTCACTGCTGATGGAAATGCAAACTGATGCAGCCATTATAGAAATCAGCATGGCAACCCAACAAAAAGCTATAAATAGATTTGTCATATTATTGAGCTATATTCCTTCTGGACATGTTCCCAGAGGACTCTATTACAGAGATCCATGCTGATCTGTGCTAATTGCTGCTGTGTTCACAATAGCCAGGGAATGAAAACAGCCTACGCTTCCATACACCATGGGATAGTAATCATTCAGCTGTAAGAAAATTAGATTATAAAGTTCTCAGGTAAATAGGTTGAGCTAGAAATAATTGTGCTGAGTGAGAAAAGCACAGGTAGGAAGATAAATATCACTTTTTTCTCATACATAGATGCTAAATTTTCATCTTTAGATTGGAGTTCCCACAGAAGGCAGTAACTAGTAAGACATGGGGTAAAGCATCTTACAATCTTACTCTAGCTTTGAACCCTGTGAGCTTCAATAACAACTGGTCTGGCAAGACATGTACACTAATGTAATAATGGCATGAATTGTATAGGAGTGACCAACCACCCTCTTCCCCCCTCCCTTTTAAATTTAACATCTACTCTACAAGATGGAACTCATTCCTGGTACAGTTGTGTTAACTGGGACAAAAATCTGTAGCTAGCTAGTCCCTAGGCCCTAATACTATTTCTATTATTACTATTATTATTAATACTATTATCCTATTAAATGGACACAGTATTAAACTGTTCCATAATTCTTGTTTTTATACCCATAGATTAGTATATCTCTTAATATTCATCAGAGCTTATTTTGCAGTAAATGACATTGGCTAGACCATGCCAGGCTAGTGGTGATCTGGGGTCACACCACTCAGTTCTCTCTGCAGGAAAGACCTCCACAGAAGGAGAAGAATCAGCACTGCTTCTCACTTCCATTACCCCTGGTCCACGACAGCCTTCAGAACATTCTCCAGTAGTTGCACCCAGTTAATACCTGAGCCAGGCTGGGGTTCCAGAGATGAGTCACCCCACCCAACTTAGGGCTCTTCTAATGCAGCTCCCCATCAGCTCTTTGAAAACTACCACAGCCTGAGCTGTTTCTCCCTGATCCTCCCACCTGCTTTCTCCATTCATCCCCAAATGTCATGCCACATCTCCTATAGATAATCCCCGTAGTGAGAATTTTGGTTTCTTTAAAAACACAGAAATGTTGTGTATGTATGATTTGTTTTAATCCCAGGTGTGGGATATGGGGCTGCTTCAGATTGTCTACAGCAGCTGACTATGATTTGTCTCATGCTCTGGTAGAGGCATGATTTTGTGAGTTGCAGATAGGTTACATCTGAAATTCTAGGGGCTCTTCAGAAGGTATATAAATACCAGAGTCTTAAGAGGCTACAGCAGCAGCTGCTGTTGCTTGTTGCTTGCTTTCTGCTTGCTGTTTACTTGCTGTCTTGCTGCTTGCTGCTTGCTATTTGCTTGCTTACTGCTTGCTTGCTGCTTATTGCTTGCTAGTTGGAGATATCCTGACAAAAAGATTGGACTTGCCCCAAGGAGCTCAACACCACTAATCAGCAGGAAGTAGTCTTAACAATATTAATGCCTCCTTTCCTCTCCCCTCTAACCTTCTTTCTTTCCTACCTAGTGCTATGGTGTTGAAGGGATGGAGAAGGGTCAAGAAAAGAACCCAATAAAGTAGTCAAAAGTCCAGTTATAAATTCCTCTGTCTCTGCCTCCTTCATTCCATCTTCCTATAGATATTTTCCTCACAAATCTGTTGCTTTTCCTAGCATATAATTCCTGGAAGGCACAAATTCAACAAAGATTGACTAGAATCCTAGAAGAGCTTCTATGAAAAGGCAGCACTAGGGGCTGAGAGATAGTTTGGTGAATATAGTACCTATATCATAATCTTGAGCACCTTAGTTTGGATCTTCTGCACCAGTATAAAAATTCAGGCCTAATCAGGGATGCCTGTAATCACAACACTAGGAATCAGAGACAGAAGAATCTCTGAGGTTTGCTGGCCAGGTGGTCTATCCAAATAGTGACTTCCAGATCTAGTGAAAGATCCTGCCTTAAAAAATAAGGTGAGGGGACAGTGAGATGGCTCAGTGGGTAGAGGCACTTGCTGTATAAGCCTGGTAGACTGAATTTGGTACCCAAAATCTGTGTAAAAGTAAAAGAGGAGAACTGACTCTACAAAGTGTCCTCTGACCTTTACATATGTGCGATAACACACACACACACACACACACACACAACCACACAGAGATGCATGTACCATAAAAAGTGCTCTCTTTCTTGCTCTCTCTCTCTCTCTCAATCTCAATCTCTACCATCCATATGCATCACCATGGGTGAGTGTACTTGTGCACATGTGTATACATACACCACCTCTCTCTCTCTCTCTCTCTCTCTCTCTCTCTCTCTCTCTCTCTCTCTCTCACACACACACACACACACACACACACACACACACATAGACATGGATACACAGACATACAGGCACATACACAGACACACACAAATCACTCAGATCCACAAACAGAGAGAGACATGAACACAAACACAGAGAGAGAGAGAGAGAGAGAGAGAGAGAGAGAGAGAACATCAGTACTCAATTCCAAAAGGCAAGAGCCTAGCTTGCTATGTGACTCAGCTCTAAGAAGCATAATAACAATGTCAATGTAAACTATCCTCTATCTGAATTGTAGTTTATGTTAGAATTACCCATGGCTGTAGAGGGACTGAGTGCAAAAGATACCTAAGCCAGCATCTTGCCAGCTCAGAAGCCAATGGGGGAATAGCAGATAAAGAGCAGGTTACTGCCGTGATAGGTAAAAGAATCATTCAAAGCTGTTGAAATCTGTCATATACAGGCTGAGAAGTTTGAGGAGGGGATGGTTTAGGGAATTGCTGTTTTCTGTTTGAAAAACACAAAGAACAATGGAATTGTCTCAGCATAATTAGCAATGAGGACAAACGTGCGAGGTGACTGGACAGTTCATGAGGCATAAAGGCCAAAGCCCTAGGAACACTTTGAGGGTTTTTTCTGAGATGGTATCTGTGGGAGAAGGTGCTGGGTAAGATGGGAACTAAGGTCTGGAGCACGGTACTCCCTATGCTGACCAGTTACACATATGTGGCTGGTCCTGAAGTCAAGCCAAAGACTTGAGAATTAAAGGACACGAAGATGCTCTGTATCCCTGAGGACGTGATCTCTCTGAGGCGGTCATCTAGGTCAGGATGTCATGTGGCCAGTGTGGCCTGACAAGGAAGGTCTGGTCTCCACATACATGTAAGAGCCCTCGGCACATGGGCCAAGGATCTCATAAAGCCCACTTGGGGAACGAGATAAGACTTAGACTTAGGAAAGGGCTAGAGAGAAGAAACAACTTTGGGCCATGCCCTGTGGAACATTTCTAAAAGCAGCTGGAAGAGAGAGAAGTGGCAGTGCTGAGAGAGAGGTGGGGGCAGTGTGTAGGGGAGGGTAGATGGTGAGACAGGAGGCTCAGGGAACATCTCACAGGGTTCAGACATTCTGTGAGACCAGTGTTTAGCTAGATAGCCAGGAGTTAGAGCTTCCAGATCAGGGAGGTGTGAAACAACTGTTGGAAGGGAGAGGGGGTTATAGAGAACCATGGCCATTAAGTTAGTGGCAGATGACAGAGTCCCTGTCAGGAGCTAGCCAGCCTACTGTGACACAAGTCATGAAGGCCAAAGACGGAAAGGATGTTAGTAAAGTGCTCAAATGACCCAGAAAAGTGCACAGAGAAAAAGAAAAAATTTCATGCCATGGTGACAAGAAAGAACTAAACTTTAAGTCTAAAAGGCATTCTCACCCATGGATTTAGAAGAAATCGACGTGAAGCTGGAAGGTGGGGCTTCTTGGCTCTGCAATCGTGCGTCATTCATTTGAGCACAGTGGCACAACGTCCCCATGGGTTCACCTGCACCACTCTGATGTGTTACTGTTGGTGGCCCATCCTGTCAGGGGAACGCCCTGCAAGCCTTAGAGCAGCCAGTTGGGTAGCGACCACCTGTCACTCTGTAAGTGAGGTCTTCCCAACAGCAAAACCACTTCCTAAGTATGAGAAATGAGCTGGTTTTCTCCTCAGGTGAACCACACTGAACACGCATGTCCTCCCCTCCCACCCCACCGCATCCTTTGAGAGAACTAAATGAAGAAGTTCCAGCAAATTAGACAAGAGCTGCTTAACTAAACCGTTCTTCCCAACAGCTGGGCATCTTTATGCTCCATCTTTAGTCAAACAATGCCCAAACTAGGGCAAGTGTTATGCTTTTATACCGAGGGCAATAAAATTGTATGCAGGTTATGAGTCTCGGGAAGGATTTAGAGGTGTATTCTGCATGTTGCTCTGATTGCTATTGAGGCTGAAGAAATTTAGATCCCCTCAAAAGAAAAATGCCAGCCTTTTTCTTTTATACTAGCTCGGAGAAGTAAAACTAGGCCATAAAAAAAATCATAGAACCATGGTTTTGACTACACAGGGGATGGCTGATGAGGCTATCTGCTCTTTTCTGTTTCCGGTCCCTAAGACAATTAGTTAATAATGTGTTTGAAAACAATAACATGCAGGGCCGTGGTGGCGCCCGCCTGTAATCCCAGCACTTGGGAGGCAGAGACAGGTGGATTTCTGAGTTCGAGGCCAGCCTGGTCTACAGAGTGAGTTCCAGGACAGAGAAACCCTGTCTCGAAAAATGAAAAAAAAAGAAAGAAAGGAAGAACGGAAAAGAAAACAATGACAGACATGATTTTCTTTTCTTTGCATCTCCATTTTTATCGTTACATTTTAATGGCCTGAGAATTTATGAAAAGAAAAGGGACAAATCACAAATATGTTCAGCTCTCTAAGAAAATACATCGGTTCCAACCAGAGTCGTCGGTAGCAAGCAATAAACCATAATTTCAGAAAATGTACGCAGATGATGAACGTAATAGAAATAGACTGAATGATTCATCATCGCAAAGCATCAGCCAAAAGAGGCTGGGCAGCTACATAGAGCACAGTCACACCAGGGAGGAAGCTGTCACTAGCTGTGCTGTGTTAGCAGTTATTTCAGTGCCCTGCTCAGATTGTCTGATGTCTGCTGACTGACCCTATCCCGCATCTCTAACTGCCTCAAGCTTCTCCTTCAAGATCAACAGTCCTTGATGAGGATATTTAGTCAATCTAGTTTCGGTCAATAGTTCACACTCTTGATTCCGGGGAGACAAGTGACTGAGTGCTTTCTCCACTTGGCTTCCAGAGAATAAGAGAGGATCCTCCTGGCAGGAAGACCCACACAGATGTTCATTCCTTACAACCAAAAAGGAAGCACAGGAAATGGTTATGGGTGATAGGTGCCTAGACTAAATATATCCAAAGTGTGCAGTGTCTGCAACCTGGGCAACTGTGCCGGACAGGCCTGTCTGCAAGACACGTTATTCTGTTTCTCCTACTTGTCTGAAACGTTGTCATTTGACTTCAAAGCTGTTGATAGCTGTCAAGTCTTTGACTGATATGAGCAGGTTCCTGTGGGTTGAGGTTCCGGATAGAGAATGGTGGTGGCCTCTTCTGTCCCCTGTGTGTGGGTCTGCTTTCTTTGCCATCTCTCCTAGTACCTGTATTGGCTCACACTCAGGTAAGAATGAGTGTTTCTTTCCTCTCCTTTCAGCCTCTCCTTTGGCTTCTATGCCTTAAAATATAAAGAAGTGAGAGAATTCTTCTATTATATGTCAATCACTTCTACCTATGCTAATCCATTGAGTGTGTTTGCATGTGTATACTCTAGTGTTTGTGTGTGTGCACATGCACATGTGTATATCTGAATTAGGGCATGTGTGTGCATGTGGGTGAGTGTGTGTGCATGTGAGTGTGTGTGAGCATGTGTGTGCATGTGGGCATGGGTGAGTCTATGTTTGTGGGAGTAGGGGTGTAGAGGAGTAGGAGAGAAAGAGTGTGTGTGTGTGTGTGTGTGTGTGTGCATATTCACATGTATTCATGTATGAATATTGATGCCAGAGGTTGACAGTTTTCCTTAGTTAATTCTCTAACTTGATTTTTAGACAAGGCCTCTCACTAAACCTGGAGCTCACTGATTTGAGTAGATTGGCTTGCAGGGAGCCCTCCAGGCTTCTCCTGCCTCCACCTCCCCAGTGCGTGATGTATGTCACTGCATTTGGATTTTCAGAAGAGGGTGGAGGATCTAAACTCAGGACCTCATGATTGTGTGGCAGGACCCTCACCAGCTGAGCTATCTCTCCAGACTTAGTACCCCTCCCCCCTTTTACCCTCAAGCTCATGACTGAACTACTGGTTGCCTCTGTTTGCTATTTGTTTGCAGTGGTGCACATTAAATTCAAGACTTTATACTTGACATCTGTCATAGTGCCACATCCCCAGCCAGAGGTGAATAGTTTTACCCCACTCGCTAAGTGAGGGTTTAGACAGGTCAAAGTCACAGTGTTATAAGCTTTGGATCCACACCTGTCCCATAATGGAACCTATGACTGTCTGACCTGTAGAGTATTCCCTGCCACATACCTGCCTCTCCCTGCTCACACCCTCCACTGTATTGTCTCTCGTAAGTCCTGGAATGGCTATCAGAGTATCCCAGACAGGAGCTCCTTTAACCCAGAATTCTGTGGACATCTGATGGTTGGTTCTATGTCTAAGTTCTCTAGATGACTGTGTTTGTCTTACAGTCTCGCCCAAGAAGCCACACAAGGTAAGCTTTTTACATCTCACGTTAAAAAAAAAAAAAAAAAAAAATGTCCTTAACAGTCATCCCCAACTCTAACTGTGACATCTCTTTCTCTTGACCTGTTATAATAGAACCAAGACTAGACTGGCAGTCCCAAGAACCAGGAGCAGACTCTTCCTCTGGCCCTGACCCTGATAGGCCTCAACCTTTAGACCACCAGGTCCTGTTGTAGAGGATTGTCTCCACAGACCTGCTTGATCCTTTCTCCCGTTTCCTTCCAATTTGAAACTGGTGACTCTTCAGTTTATTATTCAGTTTATTATTCAGATTATTGTATCAACAAGATCAAGAAAGAAAAATATCTATAATGTTGTAAGCAATCCTGCCTAGTTATTAATTCTAAATGGCTGATTGTGGGATGATTTAGTGTCAGCATGCATTTTAGACCAAGCATTCATGTGAAGGCTAGGTGTTAACAAATGATTTTGAGATTGGCAGGGAAGGTGTGGGAGGAAGTGGTTAGAGCACTCTGTCTGTCTGTTAGTCTCTTTGGATAACCAGATGAACAGTGGTCACTGCAGGACCTGAGAAAGTTCTCTCTCAAGTCTTGTTGACAGACTTGCACGCCACTGTGATTCCCCGAACATCCATGCCAAAGGTCACCCTGCCCTGTGGTCTCTGATGACCAGAGCATTTATATCAGGCAACAAAGAGGTGGCAGCCATCATGTTTGCTTTTTCTGCTCTCCTCTTCAAATGGGACTTTAGCTTTTCAAGCAGAAAAGCATTGATCAATATTTGACACAGTCTACAGACTCTGTAGTTCTCTGTGAATGAACTTTCAGTTCTCAAAATTGCAAACAAAGGAGTCATCCAATTGGATTAGTGCAGCCTCAGGGTCACAGTCTTGATACCACATAGCCTGGACCATCATTCTCTGCTCAGAGGTTAGAGGTCAGTTGCACATTTATATTATTGTGCTCCTTAGATAGCAACAAAACCACTCCCTGAGACAGGACCTTTTCTTAGTCTGCCTGTGCAGCTATCACAAAATACCATATGCTTAGCAACTTATCACTTACAAAAGAAATTTATTCCTCATAGTGCTTGATGCTGAAAAGTCCAAGATCAAGATACTGACACATTTGGCATCACATAAACACAGTGCAGTGGCCAGTTATCTTCTTACTATCACGGGAGGTTGTGACAGAAAAACAAGGGAATTCTTTGGGCTCTATTATATATAAAAGTGAATTAATAGAATTTGCCTGGATTCTGTCCATCTGATGCAAACCCTTCCAGAGGACCTGCTTTATAATTCCATTGTGCTGGGAACTTAGTCTTGATGGGAGATGTAAACATTTTGTTTTGAACAAGAAAGGTTTCTATTTTTTGCTTAGGTTAATTTGAGAGACTAGACTGGTAAGGATGGTAAAGAAGAGGGAATCAGTAGGTTCCTGGACAGCAATACAGAGCAGCCAAAGGCTAGACCAAGCAGAAGCAACAGCAGTTCTCTGGGGGACCCGGCAGCTGCTTCTACTCATCCCATCATGGTGAATGTCTGAAACAGAAAAACACACAGCAACATCTTTATCACTATGGACCAGATTTACAGACACTAGAACACACTGTCTGCTGCACAAAATATTCACCTTGTATGTTGGTTCCTTCCATTGAGCATCGCCAACTTTTAATTCAACACTGAACATCAAATACCACACTTATCTCCTGGTACTTTACTCTGAGTATTATCCAAGATTCCCAAGAGATAGGGAAATTTGGGTGGAATGTTCCATCAGAGGGAACCTTGTCTTCCAGCAAATCTCTTGACACCTATCACACATGTTCTGGTCACATCAAAATTAAAACCATGTGACTACAAATGGGTTTTCTTGGCTACATGACAGCATCTTCCCAAAATGGCCTAGAGATATAAAAAAGAAAGAAAGAAAGGGGGAATCATGAATAAGAGAGAACTCAGTGAGAAAATTATATAAATCACCCCAGCTGTGCCTGTCACTTCGCAGAAGTTCAATAAATAAATATCCCTTCTTTCTTGGTGGCTTTCAATGCCTCTATTGTGGTGATTTTTCTTGTTCTGTAACATTCCCCTAAAAATGTAGGTTTCACATCTGAAAGGGCCAGCATTTCCAAAAGGAGAAATAATCCCAGGAAGAAAACCATGGTAATGGACAGGAGACACATACATGTTCAGCACAGCCTCTGCTAAGAGCAGCTTGTTAGGTTTACTTGGCACATGAGCATTCACAAAAGCCCGCAGAACAGTGAGTGTCACAAACATTTGTGTGATGGGCAAAGTTCAGGAGCTGAGTTCACAGCTCTACAAGAAAGGTTTTATCATTTTATCTCCTAGCAGTGCTGAGTATGGGTCCCAGGGCCTTGTGAAGGCAAGCCAAGTGTTCGACCGCTGGGCCACACCCAGCCCTTTCTCATCCTTCTGTGTTACAGTCACAAATGTGTCTGCAGTGTGGCATGAGCAGATGCTCTAACTGCACCATACTGTCCCAGTGGCACAGGAAAGGAGCTCCTTGCCTCTTCATGGCAGCTTGTACCACAGCGGAAGTTGACTTTCCTTGTTTCATTCTGCATTTATTTTTACTTTTTTATATGTACTATTTTATTATATTTTAAAATATTTTTTATTCATTTGGAATAAACCAGCTGTCTTCACTGATCCCATCAAGCAAAAAACCTCACCAGCATTCTTTTTCCATATTGCTTCAAAGCTTTCCAGGCCAATAGACTGTCATCAGCCATCACACACCAGAGTGGTCCCATCTTTAAGCCCCTTTGGTTTTTCCTACTTTTTGAGAGTGAGGGTCTCTGTTTCTTCAAATCCATTATTTTTTTTTCTTGCTGTATATGTTTGTACATGTGTTAACATTTTTGAGGTACACATATGTGTGTTCATGTATATGGAGGTCAAAGGTTGACATCAGGCACTCCGCACCTTATATGTGTAGGTATGAGTTCTCACTTGATTCCACAGCTTCCCAATTCAGCTAATAAGGCTATTCAGCATGTTCTTGAGGTTTCCTGTCTTTGTCTCCCATTGCTTGGATTAAGGGCAGACCACCACAGCCCCTAGGCTTCCCTGCGTTGGGTACAGACTCCTGTCGTCAGACTCCCGTGACAAGCATTTCACCAGGTAAGCCTTCTCTGTTCCTCTTCCAATCTTTGTCTCGCTTTCTTTGCCTTTTCTACTTTCTGTGCTTTGGTGTTAACCTTGGTCTCTCTGCTTTTTACTGTTGCATTCTTCCTTCATTTTTTAAGATATTTATTTATTTATCAACTCAAATATGCGTTGTGTCCTCAGTACATAAATACAGAACAGGAATGTCAGTCTTTCCTGAAGGGAGTTCAGTTGAGGGCTACAGATAGAAGAGACAGGGGCTCTCGGGAGATTCTTGAGCCCTTTTCTAAAGGACCAAATATCACGACTGTGAGATGAGAGAGCTAGGAGGAGGAGTATTGCAGGCTAAGAATGAAGTGTGTGAGTAGGAGGAACGAGAGCCCATGTGCTGAGTTGGAAGCCATGAATGGACAGGATACAAGGGAGAGGCTGCAGATGGCAGCGGCAAGGCCACTGTGGGCTTTGGGAGCATGAGCTCATGCTAGAAGAACATGGAACCATTGCATTTAAGGAACAGGATGATGAGTTGAAGGTGGAGGAGGGGAGAGCTAGCCATGTGACCTGCAGAGACAGAACAGGAATATAGGGAAATGGACACAGTTAGGGCCTAGACTAGTGTATTAGGCAGTCTTTCAAAAGAAAGAACCAACGGAAGGTACTTAACTATAAGAGGGATGGGCTAGATTGTTTCCTCATCAGAGGCTGCCCATGGTCCATGGTGGCTGTCTGAAGGCTCGAGAGCTGAGAAATCAGTAGCTACTCCGTCCCAAAAACTTAAGAACAAGAAGATCCAGGAGGCAGCCCCAGTCCAGGGTGGAAGGGCTGGCTGCTCTCTGGGGAGTCACTGATGTAAATCTACAGTCAAAGGGTGACTGCCATGGACAACAGCACTAAAAGATACCCGAGCCTGCTGGTTATTAATTCCCCCTCCTCTGCTTCTTGCATCCCCCAACACCCCCTGCCCCTCATGGTGCACTCACACTCATGGCTCTCGACTCGCTGCTGAGCACCTGAGAGTTCTCTTTGGAAGCTTGCCTAGGGTAGGTTGTGCTGATTTCCTAGGGGTTTCTCAGCCTAGACTGACCATCACAAATGGCATTGGGGATTTGCACAGTAGGAGTAAGGACGTGCCATGCATTGGAAGGGACAGCCTCTAAGGTGAAAGCCAGGCTAATAAATCTCTTCTTATAAGTAAATAGTCAGCCATGTCTTCCTCTGTCTCTGCAGTGTGCTGCTTCACTCTTCATAACACGGGCCTCGCCTCTTCCCTCCACCGATCTCCTTAGAGAAAAGGAAAGGGCAAGGGCTCGGAAAGCAAGGGCCGGGCAGCATGAGGAGGTGGGGAACTCTGGCGTGAGGTGGTGCAGGAGGTGACCCCAAGCTTCCCTCTCTAGCCCACTGCCCCTTGCAAACTGCTTCCGTATCCCTAACCAATTCCACTTGCTCTCTGTTGAGTGCTTCGTCTCTCCTATCCTGAATTTTAATGCGTAATATTCTTCCTGCCTAGAGAGTTCTTTGGTTGCCGGAGCCAATTGGCCCAGAACAAAGAAGCCACCTGGCCCAGAGCAAGGAGCAGTGCTCTGAAAAGAATGCTGATTACTATCTTAGGCAAATACCTAGATACTTCTCCATTCTCAGGTTTTACAACTTTAAGATATTTCCCCATCCTTAGGTTTTACGACTTTAGATACTGCCCCATTCTTAGGTTTTACATTAACTCTAAGTCAACTGCTTCCGGAGAATCGAAAACTTTACTATAGACCCTCCACCCGCTGAGGTCTATGCTGCCATGGCTACGAGGAATTTCAGTTGCGGTTTTTTTTGCTTATAAGCTCATGCTGTTGTCGGCAATAAACGGAGCTTGATCAGAATCCTGTCTTGCTCTCCTTCTTCTTGTCTCTTGTCCCTCCCACACCTTTTCTCCAGGTTTTGAGGCCCCTGCTGACTGCCCTGTGGGTTGGGGCATTTGGTTTTTACATACTCTCTACCTGTAGGTCTCAGAAATGCCTAACTATGTGGGAGTGCTTTCCATGCTCAATGACAGTACTGTATTTCCTTCCCTCCCAACCTTGAGATAAGCTTGATTGGTTCCCATACTTTATTTTCTGTACTGAATTCCTGTCCCTGGCAGCATGTCTTCACACTGCAGGCACTCCATCAATACTTGCTGATGAATGAATGAATTGTATTCAACAATGAGGTCTGCAGCAAAAGGTCCCAGAAGCACAAGTCCCAATTTGAGAAGACTGTGATTAAAAAAAAAAAAAACCCTGCTTACAAATATGTGGGCAAAGCGCAGAGAGCCATAGGCATGCATGGTGTAGAACTAGAGCTGAGGACAGTGAGTGTCTTTGTGTGACGAGAGAGAGAGAGAGAGAGAGAGAGAGAGAGAGAAAGAGAGAACGAGAACTAGGAACAGTGTGCAACCTCAAAGCCCACTCTCAGTGACATACATCCTCCAATCCACCAATAAGGCCACACCTACTAATCCTTCCTAAACAAGTCTACCAACTAGGGACCAAGCACTTAAATACATGAGCCTATAGAGACCACTCTCACTCAAATCACTACAGGTGATCTGAACAAGCATCCTTCTACCAGATAGGTACCGATGGTACAAAATGTGATTCCAACGAAGTCCAGCTTAAAAACACACACAGCTTTGGGTGCTTATTCATAGAGCATTGGGGAAGGAGAATTTGCAGGAGACTAGGTGCTGCAAATATATATTATATATTTATATATAATATATATATATATATAAATTAAACATTTGCACGACATGCACAATGCCACAACTTCAATCCGCAGTACTATAGATATAGATAGATAGATAGATAGATAGATAGATAGAAAGAATGGGGAGGGAGGGAAGGAGAAACGGAGGGAAGGAGAATACATAGTTAAGCAAACTCTGATCAATGTTTCATCCTGACCATCACAGACATTCTCGCGGTCACTCCATTCTACCCTCCAAGGTAGTGTGACATTTTCAGAGCTGCCTTTCGATTTCACAGTCAGTAGGGGATTCCTGGGAAACTTACAGTTCTCTGGAATCCATCGTTTCTGTGGTCTGATGAAAGTGCCAGGAAGGTTTCACTTTAGAAAATCCCCCCCACCCCCCAGGGAGGTGACAGGGTCAGTAATCTGATCCAGATAAGTTAGCCTGCGAGCAAAAACAAGGCGTGACTGGAGAAGGGATGGGGAGAGGCACAAGTACAGCACACAGCCTGTAGACCATCTCACCCAGTAAGATTCATAATACATGAGCATTCTTACTTGGATTCTAAAGATCAAGACTACCCAGCTGGGTGTCCAAACCCACAGTACATGGTTCCCGGGGTGAAACTGTGTCCATGATACAGGGAAATTGAGTCTAAGTAGCCCATGACCTCCCGTTTCTCATATCCAGTGTATGTTCTTTGATGTATCTCCCACAGTGGTGAAGGTCAGAAAATCCTGAGGAAAGCTGCATTTCTCTACCAGGCCTCCTAGGCTTCCGGCTCTCCTGCTCCCTCAACTAGTTTCCCAAAAGAGCACCTCATGAGGGGCTGTGGAAATGTGTTCTTTACTCCAGGGAGCCCTCAGGGACAGCGGAGGGGAATCCAAATCCAGAGCTACCTCACTTCCTGCACACACAGGCTGCTACCTCCCCTGGTCTCCTTTTCTTTGCCCAAGTGAAGGGAGTTGATCTGAGATGTTTACATGTGCAGAAACCTGTGTCTATTCCAGAGTCAGTGTTGACCAATGAGCTCAGATTTCTCAGTGGTAAAAGCATGAATCAGTCACAGAGCTTCAGCACTTCAGCTTCCTCCAAGCGCTTGCTGGCGGCCTTCCCTACCTTGGCTCAGGGCACAGTGATCCAATTCCTTGGTCATCCTCATCAGGGCTTGGAGTCAGACTGTGACACATGCTGATCCAACTGCCCGAAGTGGTTTACTCAGAGCAGGGTTACACCCAATCCAGTTCTACCTCCATGACTTGCCTTGTCTCCATCTGTGACACTTCAGAGTCCTCCAAGGTCACCCCTCCCCACCCCCGCTCTGCCAGGAACATGGGACTCCATGGTTCTAAGATCACCAGACCTGACCATGGAAGCTTAGTTCTGTTGTTAGCCACTTTTCTGATTGATTTCACTTTACTGGTTTTCAAATCCCCCGATAACTCCCTTTTCTTCCTGACCAGCTTTATTGTTCTCTCACTCCAAAGCCACCACCGCCATCTCTTTCTACTCTTTGGGCAGTGGTTACTAATCTGCTTCCATGTTGGAACCTTGAACCCAAGGCTCCTTTCAGTTACAATACCACATCCTCTTGTCTCTTCACTAGGGGACAATAGATTTTTACCTTTCAAATCAGGATATTTTGAGAGTGAAAGTAAGTACTGTTAGTACTTACACCAAAATAGCAGGCATAAGACAAGATGGTCCCGAGCGAGCGAGACTGAGAGGGAGCCCACAATTGGCAGACCTGTGGCCAACCATTTGAAATGCCACAGATCTCCTTTGTGAGCTCCATTTACATTCAAATCTTGCCAGAATGAAGCAGTTATTTTAGCCTGCATGATAGTTCATGTCTTTTAGATCATGTGTACTGCAGGTCTCTGCCTATCCCCTAGACCAGCTAAAGTTCTGCTTTAAAAGGCAAGCTCCCAGAATGAGAGGTTAAGCCTACGGTGTCATCACAGCCAAGGCCATGGGGATTGCATCCACACACAGCTGCCCTCTCCTTGACTGTAGTGCTGCCCTTCCCCCACCTGTCTCAACCTTCCACCTTTCACTCAATCTCTTACCCAGAACTGCAGCCAGCTCCTAAAGGACTCACCAGATCAGTCTCAAAGGAGGTGAGAGCTGTAAATACCTGTGTACCACAGTCTACTTCTGCAGGCATTCACCCCCAGAATTGTGTTCTACTTAACAAATGCTGGCGTTGTGATTTGGCGACCTGTGTGTGCCAATTTGATGATGAGAGACAGATTCCACCTCAAACCAGGCTAGTTCAAAAGGGGAGTTCAAACATCCAAGAAAGTTCATAAGACTGTGAGGGCAAGGATGTGGCTGAACTTGGAAAGAGTACAGCTAGAGCTGAGTGCTACTGGGCCTCCATGTTTGTCCCCTAGATAAGCAACCTTTCTGTGGAGCAAGTTCCTGAGATACTAGCCTCATCTTAACCATGATCTCATCTGGACAGGAAATAAAACATGGCTATGAGAGACTCCTGGGTCCTCTTCCCGGCTTAAGAAGTAGCACCTTTCTGTTTCCACTTAAAGTATTTAACGCTTATTCAGGAGACTGCTTGAAACAGACCCCAGAAGACAATATACTAAAAGCATCTGCCCTAGACCACTTGCCACCTGCACCTCTATCAAAGGAAAAGACCCACAGAAAAGTGTCCTTCCATCTTACATCCACCATCCCATAAAGTCTGACTCTTTCCTCTCTCAAAAATAGGGTCTCTGTAAGACATGGCACCTATCCCATTTTTCCCAGGCTACGACTGGAATTTGAAACAACAGTGGCAAAAAGTAAAACAAAACAAAACAACAACATCAATAACAACAAGAATGTCTCTGACACAGAAAATGACAGTGGCAGCAGCCCTGGCCTGAGTCACCTCCAGGAAAAGGGCCAGCTAAACTGAATCATCCCTGGCCTCTGTTTCATGATTCCCTATACATTTTAAGGTGGCCACAGGAAATGAGGAGAGGGAACTAGACATCACTCCCTTCACTAAGTTCTGTTTCCTGATTTCTTCTACAATAAAGGGAAATTAAGGCTGCAAGCGAGGACCAAAGCTATACACGAGCGTGCGTGCGTGCGTGCGTGCGTGCGTGTGATTCATAGCTCATCATTGCTTATGTGTGTACTTAGAACATGAAACCCCAGTAGCCCTGAGGTCATCCTTGGCTGCAAGGACCTGCTGCAGGTCTTGGCAAACACCTCAGTCTGGATCCCTGTGAGACGCCCTGCTTGGACCAATGTCTCCCTAGTACACTGTAATCGCTGCATCTGCCAGAACCCTGCTTTGGGTGAAATACAAGGCCCCGTCCCTGCCAAGGTCTCTGCTGAAGTCTTCTGTCAGCAATGGCTAATGGCCGCATAAAGGAGGATGCTCATTTTGTTCCATCAGGGCATGTCTGGCACAACTTAATGCATTCGATGGAGAGAACTGATTTCAGCATACTGGGTTTTAGAAAAGGTGGGGTTCAAAACTCTCCGCTGAAACCTACTTGGGGTTATCTCCTGACACCCGCTGAAGCTGATTGGTCAGAACTAACAGAAGGAGGAGGGAGTAGTTGATGAGATATGAGCTGCTGGAACCTAGTACTGCCCATCAAAGCTAGGGGGGCGCACCCAAGGCTCCCTCTGCTTCGAATCAGCCACCTCACTTCCTGCATGTTTGCAGCTGCCTTTAGCTCTTCTTGCTGCTCTTGCTGCCTCTCAGAAGGCCCTGACAAGTTATCCTTTCCTACTGCTCCAGCCCACTAGACAAGCCAGTTGCCTGTGACAAGCACCCCCACCCAGTTTCTACTAGTACAACAAACAGCTTCTCATTTCCGCCCGCTCAGGGCCGTTCCTCCGGTTCTTCCTAGGGTCAGGCTGCGCGTCCCTTGCTCACTAGATTAGTCACGAGCATGTCAACTTTCAGCTGAGTTTCACCACGTGGGTCCATTTCCGCATCTTCCCTCTGTTCCCACATGTCCTTCACCTCTTGACACTGTTCTTTCTGACACCTCCAGCTCGCTGTCAGATGAACTGGCATTCCCTCTGCGGAGGGCCGGGCATCTTAGTCTAGGGTCCTGTTCCCTACACACCCTAGGAGCCAAACCTGTCTGTCCCCGAGTAAATAGTACAATTGGTGCTCTTCTGGTTTACATAGACTCTCTGCCCTTTTCCGCCTCTAAGCCTAGGAGCCCAATCTCTTCTCGATACAGGTTATCTGCGGCAAGCTAACCATTGTACCCACCTACAGCCACACTCCGGGTTATCCCTGGCTACTTTCTCATCATGCTTAGCGGTCTTTCTAGTTCTTCTATATCCAAAGATCCTGCTATTCTCCCTCTACCTCCTCCTTACCCACAAACTTTCCTGCAGGCTTTGTGTGTTCCCAGGGTGTCCCTGCCTGTTGCAGGCAGCTGGCAGCGACTGGTTTCAGTTCCTCTCTCCGAGCGACTATCATTGCTGTGGCCTGCAGCAGAGTAATTTATAAAAACCTAAATTCCCTTTCCCCCAGACTTCCTAGCTTTTTTAAAAATTTTTTCTTAAAGCATGCTTACAGGCACTATGCTTGTAACAGTTCCTAACTGCAAAGCTGAATTCATATCCTTCCTCATCTGGTCATACATTTAAACTACAAAAACAGTTCTTGATAATAGGGGGAGAGTTAACTGCAGTAGATGAGCTATGATGAAAATACTAACATCTTTGTATTGTCTGTGGTTCAAAATGTATTTTTTTAGTACAACACTGTAATTGTGTGATGATTGTTGATTTTGCATTTTCATTGCATGCTAAAAGGCATCGATCCAGTACTTATAACTGAGCATTTGCACGTGTGAAGGACTCAGTCCCATTCTGGAAATATAGCTCCTGGCCAGTCTTCCTGCATCAGAGGAAGCAAGGCAGATGTGACACTGAAGAATCTAGAAGCCTTGTTCCCCAGATGAGTCTTGTAAAGGTGGTAAAAGAAGGTCCGATGGGAATCTGAAAGTGTGCAGGGCTCCCATGTGCAGTAGGAGTGGCCTGCTGAAGGCTGAGGGGGAGCCCGGTGAAGTCTGGAGGGGAGGGAGGCAAAGGACACTTCAAAGGTTGCAGAGGGGCCGTGAAGGACCTGGAAGCCAACCGCTGACCTTGTAGTCTATCAGGACAGCAAGGGAGATGTCCCCGTTAAGCACTGTCAAATTGGCTGGTTAGAAAGCTGAGCAGGAGCGAACCCCTTTTATGATTAATTCTTCATGACAGAATTCTTATTTTGATGATATAAAATCTGCCTGTGTGTGTGTGTGTGTGTGAGAGAGAGAGAGAGAGAGAGAGAGAGAGAGAGAGAGAGTTGTAACTGACTCCAGGTTAAGTGAAATAAGCCATAAAAAACAAGTTCTGCATGACTCCACTCAGATGTGGAGTCTATAAACACTGGTTTCCGGGAAGGAAAGTCTACACCCTAGAATAACGTTTACCTGACACTAGGTTGGTATTCACAGCGTTGAGAAGAGGTTGGTCATGGGTTACAAAGTTAAAGTTAGATGGGAGGGGGACGTGGCCCTGTGTGTCATGGGACAAAATGGGGACGCTGATTCACAAGAACATCTTATGTATTTGAAGATCATGATAAGAGACGATTTTGAATACTCTGATGGCAAAGAAATAAAGAGTTTAAGGTAATGGATCTAGTAATTCCCCAGATTTGTTCTTTATGCAGTGTGCTTGGATGGAAGTAGCAGTGGTGGCTCATAAATATGCACCAGAAGTTAAACAAACTATTTTTCAAACAAAATACTAATAGCCAAATACCCGAACAGGATCACGGGTGTTTATCTATCTATAGCCACTACAGGACTTCCAATGGAGCCCTCCAGAAACTGTGAGAAATACACAAGCATTGTGGAGAGAGAGAGAGAGAGAGAGAGAGAGAGAGAGAGAGAGAGAGAGAGAGAG
>JADRCH010000358.1:794615-809235 GCA_019843965.1 Rhynchomys soricoides | reverse complement strand
GAGAGAGAGAGAGAGAGAGAGAGAGAGAGAGAGAGAGAGAGAGAGAGGAAGAAGAGGAGGAGGAGGAAGAGAAGGAGGAGGAGATGGAGGGGGAAAGAGGGGGTAGAGAAGGAGCTAGGGAAGGGGAGGGGGATGGAGAGACCCACCTAGTGCTCTTACAAACTTCTGCAGTTAGGAGTCCTGGTGGGAGAAGGCAGGGGAGACAGCAGCATGTTCTGCTGAGAACTCATTTTAAGCACTTCCTTCCTCTTTCTCTGGGGCCCTTTAAAAGGTATTCCAGCTCAGTTCTTAATTACCAGCAGTGAGTGTACAAGAAGAGGAAGGAAGCAAATAGCCCTTCTTCTTGAGTAGCTGGGTTATTTTTGGTCAGATGTGCTGCTGGAGCCTCCGTTGAAGCTAGGTGCTGAGGTTCCATCGAGCTGGTCGAGGTTGTAATCAGCAAATCTCATCTCTCAACTTTGGCTTCAAAGAGCCAATGTGCAGGATGCTCAATGTGTGGGGACAGTGGTACCCTCCATTTCTCTGTCATCCTTTCTGATCATGTGCTCCCTCTTACATTAAAGGTGTTTTGTTCATTAAGGAAACAGTCTACTTTTATGGTTTGCAATTTCTTAAGAACCAGACTGTGAACCAAAACATCAAAACTCTGACACCAAATTTTACAGCTCTTCCAGAAATATGACCCTAATAAGCATGTTTGGTTTTGGTTTCTTCTTAGTATGTCTTCAAACTCTCTAAGCTCTATTAGGAATCCCATGTTCCTTTATGCACACAGAGGTCTCCCACAGAAAAGTCTTTGTGCACTCGTTCATTTGAGACATATGAGCTAAAGTCCTCAACGTTTGTGAGCTTTGTGGTCACACTGCAATCTACCTGACTCTGGGTAAAGTTAAGTCCCAGCCCAAGACTCAAACTTTGATCTACAGACTAGAGGCCTTTGAAATACCTGAGCATCTTTCCAGAGAAAGACCTCCTTATAGAGTGGCATGATTCACATAATTCGTCCACAGGGCAAATCATTGAAACACCTCTTTGCTGTCTATGACAAAATTATCTTCAGTCATACTTAGGAAAAGAAATAGATTACAATTACACCCAGAAATGAAGAACAGACTATAAAAACTTTCTTCTATTAGGTTAAAATAAATGGTAATGCCAGTAAAAAAGCAAAATAAATACAATAAATATTATAGTACAAACAAGCAAAGGCAAATGATTAATTTTAGTTGCATGAACATATTTTGAGAGAGGAAAAATTATCTGTGAGGTAAAGAATCATAAATTCATTTCTAGTCTCTTTCTCTAATTCCTATAAATCTGTCAATGACTTTGAGAAAATTGTTTTCTTTATATTCATGTATAATATTTTTATTAGCAGTTGACTGGGGATATTCCATATTAATTTTAATTTTTATTATTTTTTATTTTTTCCTCTTGCTTGGAAAGTTAATTTATTTTTATTTTATCATTTTATTTTTATATATAGTATATAATAAATCTTGTATTTATTATTTTGTGATTTGTTTATTTATTTGTGTGTGTGTATATAATTCTTGAACATGTGTATGCCATATCATATGTGTGGAAGTCAAAAGACACTTGTAAGAGTTGGCTCTCTCCTATCACAGATCCTGGTGTAAAACTTGTGACAATGCTCTTTACCTGCTGAGCCTGCACACCACAGTCAATTGTTGTAAACTCTGCAAAGATGCAGGCAGTTCTGTGCAGAAGGCTCTGAGAATGCCTTCAGTTTCTTTGGTCTCTGCTAGAGTTTACTTTACACTTATGGGGTCTTACCATTGGTTGGAACACACACAGGTTCATGCTCAGCTGACCAACATTCAGTAGCTCCAGTGGACATTGGGTACATTAGATGGTTACCTCCTACCGAAAGGAAAGATGCCTCAAAATGAACGTGAACATCACAGAGGCAGAACAGGCATTGTCACCCAGTCAAGGAGTTAGCAACCATTGAACTGTTTTCTGTCTATCTAAAGAAAGCCAGTATGCTTTGCTTTTACTATTTATTTATCACTTGATATGATTTCTGTGAAGATAAATTAATGAATTCTGACTTAAATATTTAGGAAATAAAACCATCTAAAGGAACCGCAAGTCTTCAACAGTACACTGAGATACAGGGGACCCGTGTTCAATCCCCAGAGTAGTAAAACAAAACAAACAAGCAAGTAGACAAAAACCAATTGCAACTTGAGGCCTCTTCCTCCAGAACCAAAGGGGAATAACAAAGATGCCAAACACAGGTGGGTATGTCAAACACAGGTGGGTACCGAAGATGTCAAATGCAGGTGGGTACCAAAGATGTCAAACACAGGTGGGTACCAAAGATGCCGTAAACATTGTCAGCGTTGGTTGTGGTGTTCTCTTGATGGAATTGACCAGCAGCTTTTAGAACATTCTGTCCCACTGCCAGATGTTGCCGTTTTCTAATTAGGGGAGATTTGGCTTGGAAATCTCACGTTTGGGAAACTGAAGACTTAGTTTTTATCAGCTTCTCAAACTAATTATAAAGTTTCCCCTCCCCCCCCTTCCCTTCTTCTCTTCCCAACCTATTTTCTTTCGGGGGGGGGAGGGGTGCTCGAGACAGGGTTTCTCTGTGTAGCCCTGGCTGTCCTGGAACTCTGTAGACCAGGCTGGCCTCGAACTCAGAAATCCACCTGCCTCTGCCTCCCAAGTGCTGGCATTAAAGGCTTGCACCACCACTGCCTGGCTTCCTTCCCAACTTTTTAATGTTTGGTACTGGAAATTGGACCTGGGGCTTTGTGCATGCTAAGCATACTCATTTTAATTCTGCAGATGTGCATCCCTTTATGACCTGCTCCTTGGAAGCCCACTCCCATGACTACCCTTGGCACGAGACTGCTATGTCCTTTCATGACTAGCACAGTCGATTGCACATGGCAAGATTAGAGGAGAAGCTTAAGTAATGGATCTCCTCCCTCTCAGCATGGTTCCATCCAAACCTATCATCACCCCTGCCCACAGCACTGCCGTGAATGATGCCCAGTTCTCTTTCTGCCAAAGTCATTGCTGTTTGCCTGAGCAATAAGACAAATGCACCTCTTCTCATTTGTCCCTTGGACTATTTGCTCTATGCTGTCAGCACCTAGGCTATGGTCGGCACCCAGGTAAACACCTCATTTCTGGTTTCCTTAACAATTACACAGGTACACTTCTGGAATGTAGCGTCCCTTTTCCTAAAGTTAGACAGGTTCAGCCCATGACAAATGCTATTTTATGATGCTTTCATTTCTACATTTAATAGCAACTAAAGGGAACGTAATCTATTTTATTTCCAACACTTTCAAAATATAACCCCAACCAGATGCCCGTATTCCTCATATCCTTCTCTTCTTTTGGGTCATACAACCATGGTGGTGGTCTATAAGGTCTTCATTCTTCCCTGATGGTGGTCATTTTTCTTCTTCTCTGGCCACTGAGCCACACTGTGCTCACACTACCTGTCAGTCACATTTCTGTTGCTGTGATAGAACACCCGAGACAGCCAGCTTTGAAGGATTAAAGGTTTGTTTTGGCTGGTGGTTTCAGGAGTTTTGGTCCACGGTCACCTAGCCCTGCTGTCTTGAGCCTGTAGTGGTGCAGTGTTGCTTCAAGGGCAACCCTCAAGTGTTTTCACTCCTCCTAAAAGTTCCCACGTCCTAAAGGTTCCAGCACCTCCCCAAGCTCCACAAGCCCTTGAAGTCAACATGGAGCAACCATGAGTCATCAGGAGCCACAGAAGCTCCGTTGTCTAGAGATGACTAGACCCAGGAGGCTCTGGCCTCTTCCCTTATCAAGAAAATTAGATGAGGTGGTAAACTATGGTCATGAAAACTGATTGTTGGGTGTTTTTTGTTGTTGTTGTTGTTGTTTTTGTTTTTTCAAGAAACTTCCCAAATGTATCTTGAGACACAATCCCCAAGGGCAAGAGAATTAATAATCCTGGGAAACACTTAACAAATGACAGAGAGGACACAGCAAAGAAAGCTCCTTCCTGTTTTCCTTCACTGGAATATTCAGAGATGCTGATATCTCCTTCGGTAGTAATCTTTTTCCCTGTCTTGTGCTCTGAGTTCCTCTTCCCTGGAACCAAACCCCCAAAAAACACATGCACATAAGCTCCACTTCATGCTCTGGCGTCCAGGAAGGCCAGCCTAAGAATAAAGTTGACAGTGTGGATCCTTCCTGGTCAATGAGCTAGTACAGCCCATAGGACTTCCATTTTACATTCTACAGAGCTGCACTCTCAGCATAGGCCATTCATGTCTGTCCATAACTCCATCACATGACCTGCTCCTGCTGTTTTCGTGGTTCCTGCAATCACCCCCCCACAAAATGATAAATACTTAGGAATGAAGAACACGTTCTATAGCTATTTTGTTTTACTATGTTAATAACTTTGCTTCTAAAATTTGAATACTATGTCACCATACTTGGATTCCTATTTTACTATTTGTTTGTTCTTTCGTTCATTTGTTTGTTCATTAATTCATTCATCATTCATTCATTCATTATTTGGTTATTTTTGAGACAGTCTCACTAGATAGTCCAGATTGGGCTTAAATTCACCATCTCACTGCTTTAACCTCCCAGGTGCTGTGATTGTAGACCAAGCCACCTTTGCCTGGCTTGAATTTCTATTTTAGTAAGTTTTGCTAAAGAATTTCTTTCTCCCTTTTCCTCCAGAAATTTCACAGAGTTCTACTATTTAGTGGAAGGGCTCCACATTTTGAAACCAGAGAGACCTGAGCATCAACCTCAAGTCTACCATGCACTATCAAGTGTCTTACCTGCTTCTCCAGCTTCTCATAGCTCCAGTCTTCCACTTGGTTAAGGATTGTCACCAATAATGGACTTGATAAAGAACTCGTTTGTTTTCTCTGAGGGTGTTCCCCAGCTTTGCAAAAGAAAAGTTTCACTGGACAAGAAGTCAAGGCCTGTTTTGATTGTTTCTAATTGAGCCAACTCGGTAATGCCCAAGCATGGGCTTTTGTAAACCTCTGCCTGGGCCTAGGCTCTGCAATACAGTCCCACTCTGGCTTTGATAATCAATATAATTTAAGAAGGAAACCCAGTACTCCCAACACCTGCTAACTCTAATGCAAAGCAAGTTTGGAGGAGCTTTCCTCTGAGACTATTAGGACCTCAGATTGCCAAATTCATAATTCTGAGATTCTTTTTCTCCTAAACAGAGCTAGAACACCCTATTATGGGTACCGCAAGAAAGTATGTGCTGGCTAGTCTTACATCAACTTGAAACAAACTAGAGTCATCTTAGAGGGAGAGACCTCAAGAGAGAAAATGCCTTCTTGAGATCAGGTTGCAGGCAAGCCTCTAGGGCATATTTTAAATTAGTGATTGATGTGGGAGTGTTCAGCCCATGTGAGTGGTGCTATCCCTGGACTGGTGGTCCTGGGCTCTATAATAAAGAAGACTGAGTAAGCCAGTAAGCAGCATCCCTACATGGCCTCAGTTCCTGTCTCCAGTTTCCTGCCCTGTTTGACTTCCTGTTCTAACTTCTTTAAATGATGAACAGTGATGTGGAAGAGTAAACCAAATAAACCCTTTCCTCCCCAAGTTGCTTTAGTTATGGTGTTTCATAATAACAAAAATAACCCTTAGACAAGGTCCTTGAGTGCCACTGAGTTGGTTCATGGAGCGTGACCATAGAGCATCACACACAGCATCTGAGACCCTTGGGCATATATGGTTTCTCATCTCTTTCCACTAACATCAGTGGGGAGGCTATGACTTAGTTTTCTTTTTTCTTTCTTTCTTTCTTTCTTTCTTTCTTTTTTTTTTTTGGTTTTTCAAGACAGATTTTCTCTGTGTAGCCCTGGCTGTCCTGGAACTCACTCTGTAGACCAGGCTGGCCTCGAACTCAGAAATCCACCTATCTCTGCCTCCCAAGTGCTGAGATTAAAGGTGTGCACCACCACTGCCCGGCTATGACTTAGTTTTCTAGCCCTAAACACTATCATTTTCTATTCTATCATTTAGATTTGGCCTATCTTCCCTAACTCTTTTCTCCAACCAATTCTCAATCACTCCTGGTGACAGGAGTCACACTGAGTGGTGACAGGTCTAGTCCTTCACTGTCCTTACAAGAGAACCTTGGTCAGTCTAGCCAGAGAGCTATTATCAACTCCCTGAAGTTAGCATTAGTATAACGCAACACCTTTATTTCTGCTCTGGGATTTCCCAAGCCAAAGGCATTAGGAAAGAAACAGTAAGCCGAAAACAATGCTAGACAAATCCTGCGGTAGAATTAAGTGGCTCTGGTTCTCACCTCTGCTCTCTGAACAAGTGGACCTGAGGCAGCTTGATAAGTTGGTTGCCATTCAATTTTGTTTCCAAAAAAAAAAAAAGAGTCAGGGGCCAGATGCAACTCTACCCCCAGTTTTCAGAAGAAATAGGAAATGCACAAGAAAAATTAGAGCCTTCCACTATGTAGAAGGAATGATTAGGATACCTTCTCCTATGAAAGAAGACTCATGCCAAGCTTAGTGAAATGCTTCTCTCTGTAAAATTTGGAAAGTGTGCTATCAAAAGGACTCATGGGTGGGTATAAATTATGTGTGCATGTTTACTGGTATAGGATCACCAATTTGTGTATGCATGGAATAACCTACAGTTACTTTTAGGGGCTAGACTGGAGGATGACCAGAGGGATGTAACTGGAGTGGGGGAGGCTGGGTAGGCAAGTGCTAAATGTTCTGCTCTCTCCTGCTTTCTGGCCAGACCTAACAAAGGTACTTCTTGTGTTTCAGTAAGAAAATTGGAATGAATTTTCTTTTTATTCTTTCTCTCTCTGGCTATCCCAGTTAAATTACAGGTAAGTCCACACAAAGAAGTTGAAAGATGTCTTAAGCAGCTCTAAAGCACTCTTCAGACTCTCTGACCTATGGAGATAAGAAGGTAGGCAAGACCTGGGTTTTCCAACAGAGTAAAGGCTTAATCAGAGAGAGGAGGGGACCTGAGTGTGCATGTGTGTGCGTATGTGTATGTGCCCTTTCTTTTTCATTCAAACCTCAAATATTCAGAAGGCCATCTTGTTGCTATTTGAAGGCCACTCTTCCGCCCTCAGTCTTAAAGGTTCAGAGAAGGTATCTTCAAGAAGGAGGATAAACCAGAAGTGAACTCCACTCCTAGCTCCAAGGCTTCAGTGCTGTCCATAATCTTCTTTGTGCTGAAAATATTCTTTCTTTTCAACTTCCTTGATCTCTCAGATGTATACTAATTAGGCAAAAAAGGTCAAAAATATTTGTGTTTGTAATGGACCGATACAAAGATTCGATTTTAGATTTGAGGGGTTAATGAGATGGCTCTGTCAATAAAGTCCTTTCTGTGTAAGCCTGAGGACCTAAGTTTAGATGGCCTGCACCCACAGAGAAAGCCAGATGCAGCAGTGCATGTCTAGACCACAGTGCTGAGGTTGTAGACACAAGCAGATTCCTAGATCTCACTGGCCAGCCAATGTAGCCAAATGAATGAGTTGCAGATGAGGTGAGAGACTCTCTGTCAAAAAATAGACTTGGGTGTGATGGGGGTGTGGGGAACACGACCATTGTCTACATATACAACACACACACACACACACACACACGCACACAGAAAATTTATATTCATGTGGGAAGATGAAGTTTCATTGACTGGTTCAATTACTGAATCAAAGATGGTAATAGCTGACAATTGAAGATGATAATATCAATTTTCTACTCATAATCTTAGGGTTTTTCCCAGCTTGATCCAATCAGAATCAACCCATGGCATCTCTGTGAAGACTTGTAGTGAGAGATTGCTTTGCTCATAGTCAACTGAAGCTCAATTTCTACGTTCAGATAGCCTTCTGCTGGGTAAGCAGGTCTCCTGCTGTGTACACTTCTGGTTCTCCAATATGTGATGGAGCAGAAGTCTCTGATTCGGTCAAGTTATCAGAGTTGATACTAGCATGGAAAATCAATGAAGGACATGCTCTCTTCTTCCAGGAAATAGCTATGAGCTGCCCTCGGCTCTGCTTATTTCCTACCTAGGAAGTAGAAATGTGTATCTCGGGAGCCAGCTGTTGCTCCTGGGCAGAGGATGTGTCCTGTAGGGTAGGAACACCAGGCTCCATTTTCATTCTGATCTACCCAACCTCCCCTCCCCTGTGGAAGGTGCAAGCCCTGCTGTGTTCCTGCACAAGTACACAAATGCTTGTCATGTGGGTGTGGCTTGACGCTGTTCCTGTGTGGCCCAGAGCAAGGTGTGGGAGGCTGGTGTAGGTGTGTGGTCATGTTACTGCTAATGGGCATGTCCTTAGGCATCGCAGATGAAACCAGCTTTTAAAAGCAGCTTTCTAGAGTTGAGATGATTGCTTAGCACATGTGAGACCCTGGATTCCAATTCTTACGCTAAAAAAATTAATAATAATAACTGGCTCTTAGGCAATAGTTAAATAAAAATCAATTAAACACTTGACTAGAAATGACTTATTTTGAAATAGATGATATAAATTGAAACTGAGAATCCCGTCACAATTCCAAAATGGAATGTGCTTCCTTTCTGCTGGGATTGGATGGCTCAGAGCACCAGGATCCTTGGTTCTTGTTGTGCCCTGCAGGACCCAGCACAGTTCTTTGCTCATGGAGCATCCTTCTACCTTCACTCCCAGCCCATGAGACATCAATTCTTTATTAACAGATCTGCCATCTAACTGGGCACATTCTAACTGGCTGCCAGTGGAACTTGGCATGAAGTAGTCCTCAGGCCTGCAGAATGTCTCCTTAGGTCCTCCAGAGGAAACACAGGCTTTTCCCTTGAGTGCAGAAATGCATCATCAACAGAAGATCAAGTTACTGTGTTTCTCAGGCAGAGGACAAGGCCAGGAGATCCCAAGGGACCTTCTTATTCAGACGCCCTTAATACGAACCTCTAAATCAAGGGTAGATCCAAGTCTTTTCAGGTCTCATCTGGGGTCACACAAGTGACGAGTTCTGAACCTGAAGTTCCATCAGTTTTGTGGTACCCTCACCTCTGCCCTTACCTAGGGCATTGCATTCCACAGTGTGTGCCAAGTCTCTCCTACAGCAAGATGGCCTTTTACTTACAGATGATCCCTCCCTAAACAGCAGACTAAAGAAGGGCCTGACTTTTGAGTCAAAAAGGTCTAGTCTCAAACACTGGCCCCACCCTTCACTTGCTTTGGGCTCTTAAGAAAAAACCAAAACAAATGAGAAAAAACAAAACAAACAAAACTCAAACTGTTCCTTAAGAAGAATGTGTGTGTGTGTGTGTGTGTGTGTGTGTGTGTGTGTGTGTGTTTTGGGAATTACAAGACACCATGATATGGTTTTGCCATATTCCCAGCCCATGACACTACTTAGATGGAACAGCCTAAGGGAATAAAGTCAGTTTGGGCCAGTATTCTTGAAGAGAATATTAGGTTCCAGTTTCTCTCTTCTCTCTCTCTAGCTCTCTCAGGAGCCATGGAGTGAGCAGCTTCTCCACTGCACATGACCACTGTGATATATTGCCTCATTATAGGCTCAAAGGCAACAGAGTCAAGCAGCTGTGGAGAGAAGCTTCTGAAATCTTGAACCAAAGTTCAATAAACCTTTCCTTCCTGAAAGCCAGGTATCTCAGGCATTTTTTTCACAGTGCTGGGATGCTGACTACCATACAGCGACACGGTGCACTGTATCCAGCACATTTGGAAAGGCCACATCCTATTCACTTAGAGGATGAAGTCTCATGTGCCTTCCCATTCAACTGTCTCCACTGGAGTCTGGTTTATGTGATTTGCCTTATAAGCAAGTTACTTACTAGTGTCAGCATTCACAAGTAAACAGCTTGCAAGTCTGCACTCAATGTGGTAAAATGTACAAACACAAGATACAAGACAGAGTGAAATACCACTCACCCCAAACCACAGTTGTTTTTCTGTGTCAGTGTAGCCAACCAAGGATATAGCATTTACCAATTCAGCGTGAAGGCATGCCATGGTGGTAGCAGAGGAGCCAGCAGGTGGCAAAGCTTCTGGTGTCTGAGATGTAACCCTCCCTCCAACTATCCCAACTCTGTGACCCAGCTGAGAAATATACAATCTCAAAAATTAAGACAAAATACTGTTTATTTGGTTTATTTGACCAGTCACATTGGACTAAAATGTTGAAGTTCATTTGCATAATGTAAAAATATACTTTAAATAAGAATACTCACACTTTACAATGTTAAAATATATATACATATATATATATGAAAGATTCATGAGGGAATTTGGAATAAAACATACACAGTATGCTATTTTAATATAGAAATACTTTAAAGAAAATAGTTTCATTAATTACAAAGGAAGCATTACCAAGAATTTACAAACGTTTCCATTTTCTTGAAGGTCACACTTCTCATCCTTTGGGATGTACAGAAATAATGTGGTTTACACAGTTCTGTCCACATTTAAAATATTGCATTTTAAATGTTTTAAGCATAGCATGTACAGTACACAGTGTTTCCATAGGAACATAACAGAAACTGTCACTAGTGGCCTGCTGTTGGGTGGCTCTGAGTAAATCAGCCATTTGTGAGACACTAGTACAGTGTATTGCTGTAATATTAAAGTTGTTCTATTCACCCAAAATACAATTAATTAAACTTACACTAGAGTCTACCAACCAAGGCTCAAAGAGTTACCATATAATACATACCAATATATACACAGATCAGGTTTTCTGAGTTGAATGAAGAGCCCATGCTTATATAAGAACCAAGAACAGGAATTTTAGGTTATTATTTTGTGAGGGCTACTTTTTAAAAATGCTCTTCAAAGTGCAAAGTGAATGGAATTGTCACCAGAAATGATCCTTCCCTGAGCTCGCCAATCCCTTCAGTCCAGTCCCACCACCTGAGAAATGAGAACCTTGGGCCCTGGGACATCCCAGAGTAGCTTCACAAAGGGGGCCACGGCTGTGACATTCCTGTGTCACTAGAGGCCTCCCTGTCCCCTAAAATACTGGGTAAAATTCACTATCCAGAGCTGATATGTAGGGTCTGCAAAACCATCATCCAGGAGAGAAATACCCTACTTTGTTGCCAACAAAGCCATCCATCAGCCATATTCCAGGGTTGGTGGCCCACGAACAATATTGAAGTAGCCAGCCAGAGCTCCGAGGTCAATGTAGAGGGAACGCTGTCTCCTGAGCACTTCAGACTCCTCAGTGCTGCCTGTGCATGATGAATCTGCAGAAGCAACATAGAAACAATGGGGAAATGACATAAATGATTGGATGACCTACAAGTAACAGCTCCATGTCCCTTCTGTTAAGGAACAACCCTGTGAAGGCTCAAGAGACAGTCCCCAGCTGTGGCTCTGACACAAATGGCCTTAAGAACTCCCTGGGCTACTTAGGGAATAGCATGCATATCACAGGGTTCAAATGGGGGGTCAATGAAGACAAGGAACAGAGTAGAAACTCTGGCAAATTTTTCAGTACCTCATTTCCCCCACTAGATACAGTGAAATTAGACAGGTATAAAGACAGGCCCTCCGGGCTTGACCTCTGACTTTGAGCCCACATGAGTGAATAGAAGAGGGTTTCTCCAGGCTCAGGAGGTGGGGGTGGAATACACGGGCCCTCCTAGGTGGGAAGGATTCATAGACGACATGCAAACTTCAAGCAGAAGACAAAAAAGCAAGATGGCATCAGACCCCGTACTTTCTCACCACTCTGAGCCAACACTGAATTTCCCAGAAGGCCACCCATCACTAACAGCAGGCTGCCACTCTCCATCTGTTTCTAAAGTCAAAGGTTAGTCTCAGTTTCAAATAATGCAAATCAGAGGCAACATCCAGTGACTGTGTTACCTCAGTTCACACTGAAACGGGCTAGAATTCTGGAGATGGGTGAGCTGATCCAAAGTGTCAATTTCTCAGATGATGTTGCATGATACTCAGGAAGTCACCCCTTTTCTGTTTCATTTAGGTAAGGGGTCACTATGTTATGCTATCATCTGGACAATCTTCCTGTCTTCTAGAGATGTGCCTGGGTTCCTCTGTGTGCATGAGTGTGTGTGTATGTGTGTGTGCATTAGTGTGTGTGCATGTGTACGTGTGTGTGCATGAGTGTATGTGTGTGCATGAGTGTGTGTGTGCATGAGTGTGTGTGCATGAGTGTGTGTGCATGTGTGTGTGTGCATGAGTGTGTGTGTGTGTGTGTGTGTGTGTGTGTGTTTTGCAGGTGATGAAACTCAGACCTTGTACATGCCAGGCAAGTGTTCTGTCTCCAAGTTACAGCTCCAGCATCTGTTTTACAGTTTATTTCAAGACATCTCACTAAGCTGCCTGGGGTAGCCTTGAACTCAAACTCTGTAATCCAGGCAGGCCTTGTTCTTGTGCCCTCCTGCCTGCGCTACCATACCCAGCTTCTTCTCTTTTTGAGACAAAGTCTCAAGTAATTGAGACTGACTTTGAACTTCTAACTGCCCTATCCAAGAGGTAGGCTTACAGGACATGTCATCATGCCTGACCTTCATCCCCCCTCCCCAATCACTCTCACACACACACACACACACACACACACACACACACACAGAGGCACTCAAACACGCACTACACAGGCAAGTGCTTTTGTCAGAGCTTTTACCCACATCAGAGCTTTGCTGTGGACAGGGGGAAGGCCAGTGGCTCCACGCCCACAGGCAGACACGCCCACAGGCAGACATGCCCCCCCCCACACACACAGCAGGGTGTCCTACCAGCAATGTTCTCAGGAAGCTCTAGCTCCTTCCTGCTCAGCAGCCTCTTCCTTTCAAAGAGGGCAGAGTCCAGACTCTGACATCGTGGCTGGTCCTCTCTTGGGGGATTCAGGGCTTCGTGTTTCAGTAGATCTGCTGCTTTGGGGCGGTGGTTGGGGTTCCTCTCCAGGGCAGATTCTATCAGCTCCCTCATGCCTGGACTGCAGTCACCAGCAATGTCTTCCAGGGGAGGTGCCTGCTTGTGGATCTGCCAACAAACCAGCTCTGTAAGCATGGATGGAGCCCAGACAGATCTTTCACAGTAAAGGCTGGGGAGAGACCTGTGCCTAACTGAATGACCTAGCAAACACTCTCCAACTTCCTAGGGGTGGTTAAACCAGCTTTGGCTTAAAGCTGGGGTTAAATTAGCTGTGACAGCCTCTTATGGGGGTCCAGAGGTGGCTGCAGGAAACGACCTGCATCTGCCTCCTCCCATGCTGTTCTATGCCAGGCTGTTCGGCAAAGCAAAGGGAGCTTGAGGGGAACAGAAAGCAATACTACTGTATTTTCTTCTTTTAAAAAGAACTGACAAGTTGTCAGAATCTGATGCGTCTAAGTGTGTCTTATCACACAACGGGATAACATGTAGACTCTGTCTCCACAGTTTAGTCAGTTTACGTTAGAACAGCCTTCATGGTAATAAGAGAATTGGCCGCCACCTCTCATGGGTCACGATTCTTCCATCACTCCACCTCTTTGGTGTGAGGTGGTGGGACGCACTGCACGAAGCCCAGATGACTCTCACTTACTATGTACAGGTAGGAAGGATAGGCCGATCGAGGGTAGCGCTTGACCCAGGGTGGGGTGCCTGTCTGCATGTGGATGAGCGTGGCCCCAAGGCTGTAGATGTCTGCTTTTGTGGAATGCCCCCTGCACAGAATCACCTCCGGGCTCATGTATATCTGAAAAAGACAAAGAAAGCTTCATTTATCTGCCTTTCTTCTCCCTGTCCAGTTCTAGAAGCTTACTCCTTTGCCTCTGTGGTATTTGCTGCATGTCCTGGCTTTCAGAGGGAACGCTACTGCAGTATCCCTTAAGCCAAGGAAAACCTCAACACGTTCTCTAGGGTCAGGACGATTTGGATGGAGCTATCACTGCAGTATGACAAGGAGCAGCTCTGTCCCTGTTCACAACAGATCTGACAGTAAAGGTCTAGATTTTTGAACCTATTGACTCCCACTGTTCTGAGTTCTGTAGATGTTCATCAGTTACATACGACTGGCTATTAGAACACCAATTCTTTTAGACTTGGCTGAGACTACACTCATACTTCTCCCATTTCTCATTTAATTGACGACCAGTGGCAGAATCCTGCAGGGTTTTTACATCAGTGGACTAGAAGGGAAGAACCTAGCAAAATAAAGTGAAGCTGGGAAAACAGCTGAGTGGGCCATTTATAGCTGCCAAGTCTCCCAGCGACTACATAGCAAATGTATACAGCAAGAGCATGCATTTTCTGAGCCTGAAGCAAGAGGGTTGCTCAAGGATAGCCTGGACCCTGTCTCAAAAACAATCAAGATTAAAAGAAATTAAAAAAAACATCATAATTTGCATTTGATTTCCCAAGTTGATGCTGAATAAGTAGGGATAGTTTCTCTGAATTTCACTTTTCTAAAAAGATGAAAAGGTAAAAGAAAGCCCTGGTCACCAATAATCTGTAATTAGGGCTGTCCTCATAGATACAGGATGTAGGGTTGTCACAGGCACAGGGGCTATCACAGACACAGGGTGTACGGCTGTCACAGACACAGGATGTAGGGCTGTCACAGACACAGGGTGTACGGCTGTCACAGACACAGTGTAGAGCTGTCACAGATACAGGATGTAG
>JADRCH010000358.1:774191-789962 GCA_019843965.1 Rhynchomys soricoides | reverse complement strand
TCTCTCTCTCTCTCTCTCTCTCTCTCTCTCTCTCTCTCTCTCTCTCCAGTGTGTGTGTGTGTATCAAACCCAGGACCTTGTATGGGCTAAGCAGGAGTTCTACCACTGAGCTACACCCTCAGTACTGCATTGTTTTTAATTACAAGGACAGAGGCAGCACACCCAACAGACATGTGGTCCTAATCCTTGTATCAGTTTCCAGTCCTCAGCACAAAAAAGGAAGCTGTGTCTGCAGGGAGCTGCCTGCCGCTGAGTGCCTGTGGGTTAAAGCAGCTCACTTGCCCCATTAAACAGCAACAAGGCAGACCCGATTACTCACGTTTAATATCATGGTGGATCACTTTCTTGGAGTGCAGAAAATCAAGTCCCTTGAGAACGTGCTTTGTCACCCAAATAATTTCAAATTCTCTCATGGGCCCACAGCTCTCCAGCTTCTCCAGAACAGACCCTCCCTCGCCAGCTTCCATGAAGAGATGGACAGTATCGCCCCATAGGACGGCGCCATATAACTCGGCAATGTTCTCATGCCGGAAGCAGGCCTGGATTTCCACATCCGATGGTTTAAACTGATCTACAGGGATCTAGCAACACAAAACAGGAGCAAGGGTCTAAACAACCACAGGGCAGTAAACCAAACACCAGACAATACAGACCAACCCGAAAATCAGAAGCCAAAATAACACAAGGATATTTTGATGTGTATGACGGGGCAGTGTGGTATCAAGAAATGTTTACCACAGACCCACTTCTATATCATGTTATCTTTAGATACGAACTTTTTAGACATTTAAAAAACAGGGTAGGGAAAAACTCATATCATTTCAAGTTCAGGAATCCAAACAAGGTTTCAAAATACTGACTAAGAATTTCCTATGATTGATACCCTTCATCTCCACGGCTCCTAGAACACTGTGTTTTCCAGTGTCTCACCTCACTGAGTGATAATAAGAAGTCACTGATCCCTTGACCAGCTCAGAATCGAGGCTTTAAGATACGTGCTCACCCATCTCTACCTCCCATGAAAGCTCAGGTCTCCATCAGTAAGAACTGTGATACGAAGTAGTGTTTGCAGAGCAGAGAGAGTCTAAAATGTCTCCTAATATTGTGCTAAGAGAAAAAGGGAAATTGTAGCAGTTCCGATATTGTTTTTAAATGATGCTGTACACACGTCCAGGAAAATAAGTTCCTGAGAGCAATCATCTTAGGGAAGGCGATCTTATCCATAAGCTTCCATCCTTTTGAGCCTGTCTGGGATTTTTAATTGTGTACTTGATTTTCTTAAGAAAAGCACTCCCCTTAAATATGTGAATATTACAAATACTAAAAAGATGACAATCTCACAAAGCTATTTCCCCACACATTTGTGGTAAAATTTAAAAGTTATGATACAGTGTCACCAGTTGTTATAAAAGATCTCCAGATAATTTACAGTTTGGAAGGATCCCTCTAGAGAGATGCTTCAAATAGCTCACTGTAAGTCTTGTATTCCTTTTAGTAATAGATTATTCTGTCAGGCTTTTTATTGTTATTGTTTTCTTTGAGATGGGGTTGCACTATGTAGCCATGGCTAGCCTGAACTCACTATGAAGACCAGGTTGTCCATGAAGTCATAGTGATCTACCTGCGACCTCCCCTCCAACCACCCACCCCCGCCATGCTGGGATTAAAGGCGTATCTAGTGAATCATAATGAAAAAGCAAATTAAAGACAACACATTGTTGTCTTGTGGGTTGTTTGGGAGACAGAAACATGGCATCTGGTAACTATTCTTTATTTTACTTTTTTGCTAAATCAAGAGTGGACACCAGGGCCGGGAATGCAGCCTAGTGGTCAAGCACTTGCTGTGGATAAGGGAGGTCCTGGACTCGATTCCAAGCAACTCAAAAGAGTAGAAAATAATATTTAACTTCATCACACTTTAAAATGATGTTAAACCCAGTGGACTGTCCACTGTCACTACAGATGTGATTCCCAACTAAAATAAAAATACCAGACTCCACCAGGAATCCCCTGACATTTTCCAGTCGCTGTTTTCCAAAGGTCTCTCATGATCACAGCATCTAGCAGATGAATTTGTGATTCTGTTTTTATTCTTAACACAAACAAAACCTCATACACTAGATCTTATTTTGTGTCCAACTCTCTGAGCTTAAGGGTCTGAGATGCATCCACACTACGTTAGCTGTAAACAATTTATTCTCTTTGTGATCTAGTATTCCAGATCATAAATATTCACCTGTCAGCACCTGCACAGTTCTCAGAATGCTACTTCTGCAAACAGTGCTCAAACGAACAGTGCAGAATAGTCTCACACAAGTGGACACACCTCTGGGTGTCATTAAGCAGTGAGTTACTGGGCCACTCCAGATGTGTACATTCTCAGCTGCCAGTCTGCCCAGCAGTCCTCTGAAGTACTGGTGCATTAATGTTAAACAGTCATTGCTTAATAAGAGATAGGGTCATATCAGCAATTGGTACAATTGAATTCAGCCCTATAATTCTTCAGTCCTGAGGAACACCCTGTCTTCCTAGTCTCTGTTGCCTGCCACAGACCCCTCCCCAGGGGACAGTAGCTGATATCTTCCGTCTCAGGCAGGCTCCCACTACTCCCATTTAAGGTAGATGGTGCTATTCAAGCCACTGCCAAACACACCAAAACATTCTTTCAATTAGATCACAAGCTACAAAACACCTAAGTAAAGATGCTGGAACTGAATGGCCCCAGGCCACAAGCCACTCCAGAAATGACAGATACTTTAGGATAGGAACCTTAGGGAAGACCCAGTGTGAGGGAGGGTAAATAACCCTAAGCTGTGAGTCAGACACACAGCGTGGCTGCACTCACCAGTTTGCATGCCATTCTTTTCTTTGTCTTCATGTCTTGAGCTAAGTACACTTTTCCAAAGGCCCCCCGAGGAACGAAACCAGAGCCGATGTTCCGGTACGTCAACTTCCACGGGACGAGGAGAACATCCGAGTCGATTTGGTAGCGGCCATTCTGGGGACTGATTACCTGTAAGGAAATACAGATGCTGAGGTGAGGCCCACTCAGAAGAGGCTATTTTAGAAGCATTTTTACACACAGCCCTTCAGCGCAGTGGTTCTGTGTGTGATTCTGACATTACAGGCTATCTTTAGAACTTGAGCAAGCCAGAGAAAGCTTGTACAGACACAAGTGCCTGGTCCAACCTGCTCATATTTCCAAATGCTTGTGAATAGTTAGCTGCCAAATAGAAGTTGAAAAATTATTTATCTAAGGAGTCTGACGACAGTGACCCAAAGACTGAAAATGAAGGCTGCACCCCAGCCTGGAGGTTGACTAGATTCTATTAAAATGTGCTAACCTGTTTGTCTGCCTAGCTGTTACTCACCCAGGATGAACACAGAGAGAGTGTGGAAATTAACTGAGGCCCAGGGAGGATGGCGGAACCAGTGATACCAGTCATGAGTTGACAATGCTACACAAATAAGGAAGGGCAGAGTTGTTTCTCTTTGGCTTCCTTGCTTAATTTAATGCATGCCTACTATGTGCCCTGGGATAGGCTTGGTGCCGAGGAGGCAGCCATTGAGCAGAGATAGATGGGCCCAGACATCGAAGAGTTCATGGGCAAAACCTTTAGAATCAGATCTTTCAGAACAAACGGATTGGGGCTGGAAGTGTTGCTCAGTGGTAAAGCACCTGCCTAGTTCTCATAATGTCCTGGGACTAACATCCAGCACTGCATACATAAACAACAAACAAAACACACTGCAGTGCAAGGAACAAGAACAAAACCAATCCCATCAAAACATCAAGAGCTATATCCTGAGAGCAGTGTGGGATAAGGATTCCACCCAAATCCACCATGGTGGGACACTCCAGAAATACCAGCACTGAGAAGTCAGAGGCAAGAGAATGGTGAGGGCTAGGCCAGTCAGGCTACATGGGAAGAACACTAAATAAATAAATGAAAAGTGAATACCTTAATTCAAATAAAATGCTAGCCCATGGGAAACATGGCCTGGAACACATGTTTTAAGAAAGTCTAAAGCAGTGGCTCTCAACCTTCTTAATGCTTCGACCCTTTAATACAGTTCCCCATGTTGTGCCGACACGCCTCCAACCATAAAATTACTTCACTGCTACTTCATAACTGTAATTTTGCTACTGTTGTGAATTGTAATGTAAATCTCTAATCTGCAGGATGTCTGATATACTGTGACCCACAGGTTAAGAAGCACTGATCTAAACTGTTCTGACGGATAGTCTCCTAAAAGGTCAGCCGTTTCCTCAGTCTGATTCATGATATGATGGCCTGAGGTATCACTCCAGGACTTAGGAAGGAAAGGCTATTGAGCTGCCATAAGAGCTGAGGAGAATGTGGAGCCCCTAGGCCTATCCCATCAAAGAAGAACAAGCACTTGATGCAACTATAAATGCAACCAGATGTCCACTCACCATTAGAGGCAGACCAAGGGGCTGCTCACTCAACCTCCATCAATGCTAATTTAGCTCCACAGTCCACAGACGTGTGCTCACTGTTCACCAGAGAAGGAAGTGAAGAATAACCCAACACTTGGATATGCAAAAATCACTAAATTTAAAACGTAATGTTTACAGGGTGCTTTTGCTGAGATGTAACCTTGACAGGTTCTACCAAGAAATAGAGACCATGATCTTATCTTATTTAAAATATGATGACTGCCTCTCCAAACAAGTGTTGCCTTTTGTCACTGTAGACCTCATTGCTGAGGACATTGTGGTGGCGGTCTCTTCCACATTTAGACAGAGGTAGGGCCCTGGTAACACTTGCTTGGGGTCCTCTTGCTTCTTTTCATTGACTGAATGCTCTAGTTAACCATCTCAGGGTTTAACCCATGCTCATGATAATTTGGCTTTATTCTATGCAAGGGGACATAGGGAAGGATCGGTCACTGCACTCTGAGTGCTAAGTAAGGCTCTGTGCTTACCTAGCTGTTTTGCATTATCTCATTAAAGTCTACAGCCAGCCTGAGCTACATTCTATTTTTCTTTCCATTGCGTAGCTGAGGCTGGCTCCAAGGGGTGAAGCAATTCTCCAATTGGTGCCAGAATCAGGTTTTGCACTTGGTTTTACCTAACCTTACAGCCAGCACACCCACTCTTTGTGTAAGAGCCTTTGCGGCTGCAGAAGGCTGTAATTAAAGCCGTGCTAGGATGCAGACTCAATTCTTCAAAGCTGCCCGAACTCACCCAGTGAGGCCCAAGTCCTAGCCAGGGAGCAATTCACAGGGTTCCTGGCTCTCTCCCTAACTCCGTCTTTCCTGCTTGAGTTTGACATGGATTTTTATCTTTTATTTCCTCTTTCTAGGGCTCCAAACAACCCTGCAGAACCCTGCGCTTTTATGTCTGCCAATTCTCCAACTTACCAAAGTCTCTTTCCAGGGCTGACATTTGACATATGCCATCTAGTCTCTCATCCAGATCGCTGTTTTCTATACTAAACCATACAGGGGGCAGTACCTGAGAACATTTCTTACACATTTTATTGAGTGAGCTGTGTGACCCAGTTTCTTGGAAGTAGGAGTGGTCTTCAGCTAAATCCATTGAAACAGATTAACTAAAACAAAGGCTAAGCTACATCTCTCCTATCCTCCTGGGGACATAAGTGGATCCCTATGCTCAGGTTCTGGCTGGTAAGACAGGTGGTAAGAATTTCCACTTCAAAGACAAACTACATACCAGGCTCTTTATTCAGCCTCTCGGCCATCACCACAGTTCAGCATATATACTTGTAGAGGTGGGAGTGGGGTACAGAGTAGGTAAGGGGGGGCCAGAGATGGACTTGGTTGTGTAAAAGAAAAAACTTTCTTATGGTCAGAACTTGACAGATGCAGCATTGAACACGGTATGTGATACCTCTTCCTAATGGGTCTGGAAGAACAAACCAAACTATTCCACCAGTATGGCGAACTTCCTGGTTCAAACACCAAGTGGAGGGTCGGACTCTTCAACCCCCAGAGGATCATCCTTCCCAATGCCACACCAGTAACTGTGAATGAACGAATCCAGGGAAAGGTGTGTTTGGGGGGAGAGGAGGAGGGAATCCCCATACAACCCCCAGGGTTGAGTACCTGGGGGCTCATTCTTATTTGACTCCAGATCACCCATGAACTGGCTATAAAGAACTTTGCACTCTGAAACAGAGCAGTTCCTAAGCTAGTCTCCTCTTTCCTTGGGTTCTGTTGGATACTAGTGCAACCTCTAACATGGTATTTTAAGGGAAGTAACACGCATATAAATACACACCCGGGGAGACCCAGCCAACATGCCCATGCTTTGGGTTATTGTTTTTATCTGTAGCTCTCCGTCCTGTCTAATTAAGTTCACAGCACTCTGTGTGCTGGCAGCCTGAACACAGCAGGTCTCTATGCCTGTGAGCCTTTGCACAGGCTGTTCCTTCACAGAAAACACTCTTCACTTCATTTAGCCGGCTCCAACATGATGTTTACATCTTGGCATGGGTACAAGTTCTTCTTGCAAGCCTGTGCTGACATGCTCCTTTTTCCTTCCCCTGTGAGAAATCTCGTCTAAGCATTCCCATGGCTGTCAGAGTATAGGGACGCTGTGGCTGATACATTACCTGTTCACTTGCCTCTTGCAGCACTAGGCAGTGAGCTCCCTGTGGCACAGACTATCAGAACTCTGCCTAGCACCTGGAATAGCCAGATACACATGGTTGTCCAGGTATGCCTAGCAAATGGACAAGTAGGTAAAGAAAGGTTTCTACCCCTCTGTGGGAAGCTTTACAGACATATTTTACCGTGGACCCAATCTAGGTGGCAGCTAATTCTCTAACACAGAGAGATAAGGAACAGCAAAGCTTGCCCAAAGCACACAGCTCTGCTAAGACCATGGATGAAGGATGAGAAAAGAAAGCTCTAAACTAGATGACAGATGGCTGCACAGAAGGCCCACTGCCAGAGTCGATGTGGTTAAAAGACACACCCACGACCATTACATCAGACCAGCTCTGACCAGAGACCACTTATGAGGAACACAGCTGTGACAGATTGCCACCAGCTACAGGGAGCAGTTTCATTTTTAATGCCAGTATCAGGAAAGTCAAACACAGTCCCAAGAGGCCCAGCCCCCAGGCCTAATGGAAACGGATCCCCTCGCCCCTGAGCTATGCGGATGCTTCTTATCAGCTCATTCTTTCTGGTCTTCTTGGCTTATATTTTATATTCTTCAGTATTAAAAGAAAACACAAGAGATTATTTTAGAGATTATTCAGAGCCCTGCCTTTATGGTATCTTTGATTTGTAATTTTCTTTTTAGTTTGGATTTGCTCATGTATTGAGCATGGGCTCCTTAACAAGGAATGACAACCATTCACTTGCACCTTTGCTGGTCAAGTTTGTACTAATGACTTCTAATGACTGTGGTTTCCTGGCTTTCCTGCATTAGCTCTTCTGGTTCTACCCCTAAAGAAAAGCAAGAAACCACTTTCTGGGAGTCTCTAAAATATCCCAGTACGCCTTGTGTACATGGACCATGGTCCATCTCTCCTCAGTGAGGGCAAGGGCACCCAAATCTCTATATATTTACAAGCAAGGACGATTAGTTTACCCCTTGTCTTTTTATCAAATATGTGAGAAAATGAAAGGAATTCGTGCACACTGCATTTGTCATGTCCACGTGTGTTATTTTGAAGCATATTCCTTTAGTTTTACCCTGGCTGAGAAAATCAGGTATGGCTACTGCTTTGAATGATGAATTCCTATTTATAGAATGAAGTCATATCCTACAGACAAAGTGTTTAGTCCACTGTTAAATGCAGCATGGTAGACCCACACGAAAGGCAGTCACACCCCTATGCAGAATGTGAGCTTGCTTCTTACTGAGCCAAACACAGTTGACAAACAACTCACTTCATAGCTGACCTAAATTACTGTGCTACTTTTCATTAAATAAATGATACAATTAAGATCATTGTTATTATTGCTATTGTTGTGATGTTCTTTGTCCCAACTTGGGTTCTTTGGGAAGAGCTCCCCCAGCACGGGCCATGCTGCCATTTGTACACACTAAGCAAAAGAGAGCCATCTCTACCAATAGGCATGTTTGTAACTTACCGCCTACTCTTTTGTCAACTGTCCTTTTTACAAAATTAGATCACCTTTTGACCACTGCCCACATATTCACCTCTGACACAATAAGGACCTGACAGAATGCCAGACACACCTAAACACTCCACCTGACCAACTACTGTGGCAACAAAGTTGTCACAATATTTTTGGATTATCTGCATACTTGGGATGACTAAGCCACTCCATCACTGTGAGGCATCACCACTTAAAGAGAGTCAATCTTCGGGTCGTTATTTGCCACCTGTAAGCTGCAGTTCTACAAAGAACCAAATTTAACCAAAGATGATAAGAGGAGAAAATAATTCCATTTTCCAAATTATTAAGACAGCATTCGTATGTCTCTTGGCTGATGAACTCCAATTAAGAGGCTCTCTTTCATGTATATAATGAATGAGCCTTCAAGTGAATTGTCAAAACAAATCTGTAAGGGTTGAGGGTGTAGCTCAAGGTGCAGTGCTTACCTTACATGCCCTATAGTGCTTCTCCATAGGACCACTACTAAATTACAGGCCCCTACAATGGAACTAGCATGAAGATCTCCTGCCCATTTTTAAGAAAGAGGTGATTCTTACCAGTAACCACATTCTTTAAGACTTGTATCTGCAGCCATTCTAAGCCAAGTTCAATGCCACTGTGCACTCAGTGAAGCCCTACAGCAAAGCTGAATACACAGCACTCAGCTGATGAGAAGAAACATACCATATTTAATAAAATTCCAGATTCTTGTGGTCGACGTCCATAAAAATGCTTTGTCATATTGGAGATATGGTTTGCAAATGCAAGCAGATCCTCCACGGTCCCATATCTGACAGACGACAGCCAGGGCACCTCCTGGCCACTCCGAAGCAGTGACTCCGAATGTTCCTTGTTTTGATTGCTGTCTGGACACATGGTCATCAGACTGGGTTCATACCCCGCTGGCTCTTCACTTGCATAAAGGTTCTCCATGATGTCTATGACTTCTGACACGTTTAAATCCTTAATTAATAAGTCAATCTCTTCTTTCTCGTCACTTCCAGTGCTCATGTACTCCATCACTGTGGCGCCTGCTGGGAGTCTGCCAGGGAAACAAAGACTTCTTTCACTATAATGTGTTTGCATTGAAGACCAAAGGGCCGGGGGATCTGCTCCTCCGCTCATCACAAGGACTCATCTTTACTCACACATGTGAATTCAATGGGACAGTGCCAAGTTCAAAGGGACCTTAGATAATCTTTAGCCCAGCTTGCTTTGCAGGGGAAACCTGAGATGCTGGGGCTTGGGAGGCACTCACTCTGGCATCTGCTTTAGCCACTGAAAACAAACTTTCACTAAACACAAACACAGCAGAGAGCAGTCTGGTCTCTCTGAAGACTGAGGTTCCTGCTTTTTTATAATTACTGACCTCACACAACTTTGTTGTGCAGCCCAAGATCACTGAGGCTTTAAAGAAAAAGTGACTTGAGAGAAAAAGAACCACTTGACTAAAATTCAGGAACTAACTCGGCAAACAAGCTAAGTCCCAAGAGAGAAAAAAAGCATGTAAAACAGAGTTGAATTGGAGCGTATGAAATGGTAAGAAGTTAAATTTGTGAGAAAATCTGGTGGGAAGAAATCACACATCTCTGTAGAAGGGAGCAGGAGCTGGGATCCTAGATGTGCCACAGATAAACAAGTATCAGAAAGGTGACTCACTGACCACTGAGTCACAGCTCCCTCCTGACACCTGAATTTCTTTTTTAAATAGCACCAAGCACACATCTTAGGGGCCCAGAAAGCCAATTTAATACCTAGATCAACTGACCTGGAGAAAGAGCCTAGGGAAGCCAAACCTGCTATCAGCAAGCCACAGGTGAAATTCAACTGACTTCACCAGCCAAAGTAACACTTCAGTACACTTAGGAGACATAGATGACAAAAGAAGTCAAGGGAGCCAATAAGAAGTGACAATAAAAGTGATACTGTCCCCTAGTCCCAGGATAACTCTATTCCACTCCAAATGAGAAGAAATACAAGCATCTAGAAGAACTAAGCGTATTTCAAAGCCAGTCTGACTTCAGCCTCTCTGAAAGATATGTCAGGTTCCTAAAAGCACAGGAACTTGTCAAATGCTATAGTGCTGGGGGTGGAGGTGAGGGGGCTGAGAGCTTGGGGGGAAGCAGGAGGCTCCCTAGAGCAACTCTAACTGAACCCGTAAGTTCTAGGTTTAATGAAAGACCTCCTTCAAAGAGTAAGCTGAGAAAGACAGGCAATATTGACTTCTAGCTCCACATGTACCAGCATACACTTGCACTATGCATATGCACCTGTATGATACACACACACACACACACACACACACACACACAAGCATGTACACCAGTATGCACACACAAAATAACAAAGTATTACTCTGCCAAAGCCACGCACCTGTATCAACTTGGAGCTTCAGTTCAAAGTTCCTGGAAATTTCCACCAGGGGCATTTGCACACATGATCAAGTCATGTGCTTCTGGTGTACAAATGGTGACTGAAGCATCTAGCATCCATCCCACAGTAAAATACTCTTGCCTTTATCCCCGAATCTCACCACCAACCTCTCTGCCTCTGAGATGGTTGGGCAAGTATCTTAATCTCCCTGGACCTCAGTTTCCTTCAGCTGCAAGGTGCAGAGAACAACAGCACCTCCCATCCAATTAAAGAAGCTCCCGTGCACAAGCTAACAGTGTCTGGCGCGCAGGAAGGTAAGCTGTGCCAAGCACTAGGATGTGGGCCTAGGTCAGCAGACACCATGCCAACCTCTTTTCTCATCTGTGAGTCTGATTTGACTCCCTATTGCCCAGACTGGTAAGTTTTTAAAGATTGTGTCTATGCTGAAGCAAAGAGGGAAGGCGAGCCCAGACCTCAAAGTCCGCTGATGCTTGTTATCACCGCACTTAAATCTAGACATGGTCTAGACAGTGCCTTCCCAGACGTCTTATACATTGCTGAGGAAGATTGAGATTCGAGTCCTTGACTTGTCAAGCGACACAGGAAGCCTTGTAAACTGATAGGAGAAGAATCTTTAACCTCAGTTTCACACAGCCATTAGTTGCAGTTTCTGCAACTGTAGAATTTACTAGGAAAACGGAAGTTAGAAAATGTTTGGTCTCTTGGGTAAAGGCTCCAAACTGAATTTGCAAATAAATGACCTGACAAAACAAGAAAATTTGTGACTCAAGAAAGATGGGGGAGGGGGGTCCAAGCAGTTCAAAGTTACAGCACTGTTCGAGAAAGGAGAGACAGGTTGGGTTTTTAAACCTACAGAAAGGCTTGAGCAGAATGTGTGCTCTTATAGAAATCAGACACACAAACATACATATATACCAAATGGACACACACACACATACATATACAGGGCTGTATGGGGACAAGACAGAGAGGGGGGAGGACAGGGAGATGCAGGGGTGTTTAACTCTGAAACTTTCTATAGAGCTTGCTCAATTCCTGAGAGGCTCTTGTCACAAAGGTCTGCTGCCCAGCAACTCAGATGCCCTAACAGCCTCTGGAACACAAAGGTCCTGCACCCTCCTGGCTCAACTATGTGGACCACACACTAGCTAATGGTTTCTGAACTACACCAGACCAGTGCCCCTTTCTGTGCATGGTGAAGGCACTCCAGTTTAGTGGCAAACATGCTCAGCTTAAAATGCTTGATCCCGGACTCAGGTCAAAATCCTCACCAAACACTCTATGTCCTAGTAGGATGGAGAGTTAGTACAGTTTTAGAGACAGTTATTCCAAATGCAGTCAAAGTTTTGTTTTGTTTTTGTAATTAAATTTCAAAACATAAACTATATATTAACTTAGAATTATTTCAGAAAGTAGCTATAAAAATCAAAAACAGGAATGTAAGGCTCTCGGCTGTTAACATCCACACATCCTCGAGTTGCCCAGCAAGTAAATGCAGATTACATATGGCCTTGATATTCTGCCTTCCAATGGGGGATGATGCCTGTGTTAGTTCCCATTTTAAAAGGGGATTTTCCCCATTGAAACAACCCATTGCTCCTTAGGACATATCTCTTAATATGTTTTTCTTTTGCAAAAGTCCCAGAAACATGCTTTCCAGCCCCATCCACTCTTGTTCAAATCTTCAAGTTGTCTCAAGTCTCCTGTTGCTATTCTCCCATAGGATAAAGTCTTTAAGGGCCAGAACACACTGCCTCAATCCATCTAAGTTGGGTGTCTCAGAAGTCTTCTAATGCTAAGCAAGTTTGTTGGCTTTACCACCCCAACCCACCCCCCATTTTATCAAAAACTAATTTTGTTTTCCTTCTGGACTCAAATACGTTTCCCACAACTCCCTCTCAACCCACTTGGCCCCTTAAGATAAGCAAGCTTTGCTTATGGTAAAAGAAGCCCAGCAACTGAGCGACCACAGTAGGGTCCTTCAGCCTTCAAGTTGCACTCACCCAGGCTCAGCAACCAGAGTGCAGCCGTGCAGGCAGCGTCCCCCGCAGGAGACGCAGGAGAGACGCGGTGAGTGCGGGTGCTCGCGTCCCCTGCCACAGCCCGAGCGGACACTGACTGGTCACCCGGGATCCGGGAAGAAGGAGGAAGGGGGAGGAGCCGAGAGTCCACACCTCCCCGCGGACTTGCGCAAGGTGCTTTCCAGCTGTACCTGCGTGCAGCGGGTCACCCGAGTGTCCCCGGTGTGAGGCACGCTCCGTTTCAGAGTGGGAACCCCCGGGCATCCAGGTGGAACGCCTCCGAAACACACTCAGGGCACCCCAAACTCTGTTACCTGAGTGTTCCGTGTGCCCGTCCGGAGCTCGGGCTCGGTGGGCAGCGGATGACCTGCCTGCGGGAGCCAGGCGGGCAGGCGTCCCGAGGGCGGGCGGCGGACCGGAGACCGGGCGATCGGCAGCGGGAGGACCGGTGCGCTGCAGGCCCCTGACTCTCGGCGTCTGAACAGGCCCTGGGGGCGGCGCAGCCGACTCCAGCCTCCTCCCCGTCTTTTCCATTTCCCCTTTCTCTCCGTAAACAGAAAGGACCTGCCGGCTGCCCGGGGACACGGGAGCCCCCGCGCTGGGAAATTCCGTCCTCCCACCCTTCGGCCCCGGGGCGCGGGGTGGAGATGGAGGCGGGACCGGGAGGAGCAGCGGTGTGGATCCACCCCGCTCCGGGCTTGTGCTCCCCATCTGTGACTAGAGAACGTCTTCCTGGCCGCAGTTCGCGGTTCCAGATCCTCCCCAAGACCTGCCCAGGAGAACGCGCTCTCCCAGTCGCTGCGGAAGGCTTGCAAGCAGCCAGAATCTGTCTGGCCCTGATTCAGTTCAAATGCACAGGCTGTACTTTAAAGTTTCTGCAAAAGTTGCCCGTGGTATTCTCTCCTAGTACAACTAATTTTGATCTTTAGTATACTGGCCCTTAGCTCGAGGTAATAATCTAGGGGTCGCCTTCTTTGTTAGAAAATTTACTGAAGGTGAGACTGAAAGACAGTTCTAGGAGGAAAGCTTCGCCAAGAACTCTAGTCACGGCTTATCCCATTCCTCCCTCCAAATGCCTCCCGCTGCATCAATGACACACTAGCAGCCAGGTACTTTGCAAGATCCCAGAGAACATGAGAAGGCTAATGTCCATCCCACTGATGAGACCTGGGGGTCCCAGGCTGAGTTGTGAAGCCAGAGCCCCCATAACTGAGTTGCTTGTTCTGCTCTTAACAGTTCCCAGGCTCATCCGTCCTCATCCCCATTAACACGCCCCTTAAGATGTTATTTCCACGATCCCTCTGTGGAAAATGCCCTTCAAGGATATCCTAAGAAAATTTCTGGCAGAGGTAGGACAGAAAGTTGGGTGAGGAATGGTGCCCTGGTTATAGAACCTTAAGATACATACAAGCAAGACTAGATTTACTTGGGGGTGGGGGGGGTCTGCCTGGCCATCTGCAATTACTTTAAATGTGAGAGCATTGTGTGACTTGACTTAGTAGCTCCTCTTCTGGACGACTTGACCTTTCTGTTCTCACAGAGAGTGAGCAGCCTGGGAATTTGCGAAAGCAGCCTGCACTGGGCTGTCCCAGGGCCTCACTCCTTGGATTTTAGAACTGGCCAGAGAGCTGATTATTCCAGTCTCTGTTGAAACTAAAGTACTGCTACCCTTTAGATTTTCTGCGGAAACCCAGATTAGTACGGGGTTTGCCTCTATCTGCTGCGTGAGATTCATCTTTCCCTCATCTGTTGACTTAGGCAATAAAGGATGGACTTATAAACACTTTAAAAATAGAATCATGAAACCACGCCCCGCCCTGCCCCGCCCCCTTGGATGAGCTCATTACACCACACTTATTTTGGGAAGTAAACCTCTGAGTTCCTTGCAGAAGGCTCTCCAGTACAGCTGTACTTTAATGAACTGGATGCTTTTGCTTTAAGCAGCAGCTGACTTTATGTTGTGTGGTGAACTAGAAAACTTACTTTCAGTATATATATATTTGAAACAGGGTTTTTCTGTGCTTCCCAAGTGCTAGGGTTAAAAGTCTGCCTCACTGCACCTGGCAACTTTCAGACATTTTTTTTAAGTCTAACAAAACAATGAATTTAGCAACTTTGAACGGACTGAAAAGAGAACAGGACTGCAAAGAAGCAAACTTTGTTGATCTTACTGGATTTCTTTTCAGACCCATGCTAGCAAAATGTGTGTGTGTGTGTGTGTGTGTGTGTGTACCTGTGGTGGTGGTGTACCACCACACAGGGCTAAACGACTTTTAAATTTTCTAGATGAGACGCCAGAGTGTAGAGAAACACTGGCTGAGGCTCGGAGGAATCTGTTTTATTTTATGCATGTATGTATATATGTGTTGAGACAGAGGCTCATGCTGTGGCCCAAGTTAGCCTGTAACTAGCTATTGCAGCCCAGGCTGGCATTGGATTCCTATGGAATACTTCCATTTCCACCACCCAAATGCTGGGGTTGCAGCTCTAGTAAAGGTCTCTACAGTGAACAAACGTACAAACTGGGCTGCAGTCAGTTGCTTGCAGTTACCTGGAGGATCTTTTTCCCTCGGGTTGGGGCAACGATGAATTTAGACTCTGTAGTTAGAAAATCTGAATTTGTTTCCTTATTTACTCATTCAAGAAAGAAAATGATTAACAATTAACCTGGCAGTCCACTATTCTATGTAATAAAAAAAGTGTCTGTATTTTAGTAGATTCATCATAAAGCACTGCTTTCCAGTCTTCTCTGTGTGTGCAAACTATAGCCAGGCATACGACACAAGGGTAGAGTCTTAGTTAGGGTTTTACTGCTGTGAAGAGACACCATTACCTAGCAACTCCTATAAAAATAAACATTTAAATGGAGCTGGCTTGTAGATTCAGAGGTTCAGTCCATTATCATCACGTCTAGAAGCATGGCATCGTGCAGGCAGACATGGTGCTGGAAACGGAGCTGAGAGTTCTACATCTGGATCCAAAGGGAACCAAAAGGAAACTGTCTTCTGCAATGGGTAGAGCTTGGGCATAGGACCTCAAAGCCCACCCTCTCAGTGACATACTTCCTCCAACAAGGCCACATCCATTTTAACAAGGACACACCTCCTATTAGGGTCACTCCCTGTGGGCCAAGCATTCAAATGCATGAATCTATGGGGGCCAACCCTATTCAAATGAATCTATAGGGGCCAACCCTATTCAAATGAATCTATAGGGGCCAACCCTATTC
>JADRCH010000358.1:761389-774181 GCA_019843965.1 Rhynchomys soricoides | reverse complement strand
TAGGGGCCAACCCTATTCAAATGAATCTATAGGGGCCAACCCTATTCGAACCGCCACAGGTAGTAAGGATCTGTAATCCTAGCATTGGGAGGTTGAGGCAGGAAGATCAAAAGTTCAAAGTCAAGGGCTAGCGGCATGGCTTACCAGATAAGAATGGTTACTGCTCTTGCAGAGGACTTAGTTGGATTCCCAGAATCCACCTCAGGTGGCTTACAATCATTTGCAGGATGAATAGCACCCTCTCAGGCCTCTATAGGCATTGCACCTATACACACACACAGAGAGAGAGAGAGAGAGAGAGAGAGAGAGAGAGAGAGGGAGAGAAGGGGGCTAACACACACATAATTAAAATTAAAAAATAACCTTTTTTGAATGTTCAATACCATTCTAGGTTATACAGCAAGATCCTGTCTCAAAAGGGCAAAAATGAAATATAGACATTTGGGAACAAAATAAACTAGAATACATTGGAAGATGATTATATGCATTCTGATTGGAAGCAATGGTTCAAAATCCTGTTAAGGATTACAACAAAAATACAAGGTATTGAGGAAAAACTAAATGCTTGGTTTTAAGAACACTTTAAATAAGAAGCTTCAGACTGAGAGCTTAACTTGTGAGTATAACGTTTTTCTGTGTTGATCTACGTTGAAACAGTTGCATTTATTACTAAGGTGTTCCAGCAATGATCTTCTTCACACTCCTGACAGGAACCATCAGTGAGGAGCTAGACACACATGCAAGTAACAAATATAAAACCATTACCTTGTTAAAATTGTTAAACAATTTGACTTGCATTTTTAAAATACTGTAATCTTTCTTTTTCTTTCATCAACATATGCACATTTCTTGTGACCACGTGCAGATTTAAGCTATGATTGAACTTTATCTTTAGTGTTTCAACATAATAAAGCTCTTGCATGTAGAACACATAAGTTTTGTCAGAGCCTGGGCTATCCTTGAAAGGCACACAATCCCACGGATGGGCTTTCCTGTGAGCACCAGCTAAGAGTCAAGGCTTTCCACTTTGTATCCCACCCCTTGGTGTTGGCCACATTCCTCTAGCACTGCAAACATTAACTTCTTCTCCTAGCACACACCATGCCCCTGTTCATCCTGTAAGAAGTGTGTTCTGCAGCTGCTGGTTGGTGAAGCACTCTGCATCTTAGGGTAGATCAAGGACGTCCATCAGACTCATGGGACCACAAGTGCATCATTGGATTCTGCTCTGCTCCTGCAACTCACTAAGACTGCAGATGCCACTGGAAGGTGAAAGACCCTAGAGCTTGGGCTCTCACCTGCCCACCTGTGGGGATGAAAGAAGCAGTCCATTTGGGAACATACGTCACAGCTATAAGCTTGTGAGGCTTTGTCCTCATCCTCGGCAGCTCTGCCCTGGGAGTGACTGTAGCAGACAAGGACGAAGTGGACAGTCCCCTCTGCCATTGTACTTATGCCCTTTCCTCCATGAACCCATCAGCTTTTGCCATCAGTGTGCAGAGCAGGAAGAAGCACTGGAAAGTGGACTAGGGGCCTCAGCAGAGATGGAGTCTTGAGGTTAGAAGGAAACCCTGATGAACTACCTCATGAGAAGGGAAGGGGGTGTCCCTGAATGTGCTCAGCTGTGGCCGTTATCTGGCTATGAACTGGCCTTGTGGGTGTGTAGAGACCACCTGTTGGCTGCTAAAGCTAAAACCTAGGCTTTTTCATTTTAATTTGACTGCTGAGACGTCCCCAAATTTGAGCTCCTTGTGCCACACTTGGGAAAACGGAAACTATTGCTGTAGGCTTCTTCATTCAACTTCTCAAATGCAAACTTCTTACTCGGGGCCTTCTAAAATGACCAAAGAGAACAGGCTGTGCCCCTAGACTGCTGAGGGCTCATCCTCAGACTCGGATTCAGCTTTCATTAGTCACAGTTTGAGAGGGGAGAAAACATAGGTGGTGATCCTCCTAATCTCTGTCACCCCACAGAGCCGGGGGTCGTATAAAGTAGCCCCCTCCCGGATTTGTAGAGATTCTACACCTTCAGTCATGTGTACCTGATACAGCTTCTTTTCCTACATTTCCACACAACTTTCTCTGACCATGTGCTTACAGCACCTGCACCTGAGGCACGTGGAGAACTGTAGCCATCTAGCAGGCATGAATCTTCCTGTATCCAGTAGGCAAGGTCTACCTGAGGGGGCTGGAAGTGAAAAAGGACAAGGTGCGAGAGAAGAATGAAGTCAAGACAACGTTTCTGATCGAGGCTCAAAGTTTAATATTCAGCCCTGCAGTTATATAGGGAAAGCCCACAGTTTCCTTTGTTTCAGCTGGATTGAGCTGCAAAGCAAGCTCAATAGGCAGTCACTCCTCAAAGTGCCTACAGGATTGCAAATGCTGCCAGGCCAGATGACTCCAGCTAGACTGTAAACCTTCAAAGGTTTGTTTAGCCTACTCAAGGCTGGGGAAAGGGCACAGAGAAAAGTGTTTGCCATGCAGGGGACCTGTTATCCAGGTGTGGATTGCGTGTGGGGAAGAGCTATTTAGGGAAAGACTGTACAACCTGATCCTACTTCTGTACATGCAAGTGTAAACAGTGAAGAGAAAACAACAACCACCTGATCCTGCCCTTCAAAAACAACATGTGAAGCTCCTATTAATCTGGCATTCTTTATGTGTAACACAAGAATAGACCTTTGTGATTATTCCAACACATTCAGAGTTTGGTTTGTTGAGCCTTTTAGTTTTAGTTTTTGGAGTTGATTTTTTGAAGAAAAAAAAAATCTTTTAAAAAAGTTACGTATGGGGTGTTTGGCCTATATGTATGTCTGTGCACCATGTGTATGTAGAACCTAGGGAGGCCAGCAGAAGGTATTGGGATCATGGAACTGGAGTTATATATGGTTACAAGCAGCCCTGTGGATTCTGAGAATCAAATCCAGGTCCTCTGGAGGAACATCCTGTGCTCTTAACAACTAAGTCATCTATCCAGCCCTGGGTGCTTTGTTTTAAATCCAGAGAGTGGGATTTAAAAAAAATTGATAGGTTGTTTCTCCACCAGTGAAATGAGCCAATTCAAACCAGATTAGATTATATTAAAGGCAGGTTTATTGGGAAGCTGCTTTGGGGTGAGGTTACTGGCCCGTGGGCAGGGTACCCCAGGTGGGGACTGAGGGATGCTGGGGGATCCTAGAGGCCAGGTCTGCTTTGATGTGTAAAATATGCACCCCAATCCCTCCCCTCGTCCCCAAGTTCTATCTTTCCTTTCCTACTCCATGTATATGGCTGCATCACAACTCCAGAGAGTGGGTAATTTGCAAAAGCCTTACATTCTCACAGTGGAGATGTTGGGTGGCTGAAGATGTAGGTCCTGTGTCTACTGAGGGTCTGGTGTGGGTCCTGTGTCTGCTGAGCATCTGGTGTTGGTCCTGTGCCTGCTAAGCATCTGGTGTGGGTCCTGTGTCTACTGAGGGCCTGGTGTGGGTCCTGTGCCTACTGAGGGTCTGGCATCTGCTTCCAAGATAGCAAGATGGGTCCCTGCCACCCAGCCTGTCAGCCTAACTTCAATCTCTGGGGTTCACAAAGAGAAAACCTGTTCCCCAAAGCTGGCCTCTAACTTCCACAGGTGCCTTGTGGTGTGTACACACACACACTAACTAAATGTAACAGAACGTGGAGCCCTCTTACTGCTGGAAGGAGCTAAGGCTGCTTCCTCATATGGTGAAGGAATATGGGCAAGCAGGCCAAACACTGCACGATGCCTCTCCATTACATTTTAAGGCCTTGTGAGGAACCCTCAGGGCTTCACTTCTCAAAGCACCCCCCCCCCCATCTCTCTCACAGGAAGTGAGGCAGGTGACTAGGACAAAGCAGGCCTGGAATGTGAGAGAAATGAGTTGGGGGGTCCAGCAAGATGGCTCAGTGGGTAAAGGCACTTGCCTTGCAGCAAAAGCTGAAGATCCTACTTCAATCCCTGGGCTGTACATGGTAGAAGGAGAGAACAGACTCCCTCAAGTATGCTCTGACCTCTAAACCTTGACCATGATACATGTGTACACATATACACAACAACAATAATAATAACATTTAAATAAAAGAAAACACAGCTAGCCAGTTCGTGAAGAGGAAGACTGGAAATCTTCCCCTCCGTGCCCTCATGTAACAGAGCACGGGAGAAAAGGTACAGTGTGTGCAAAAGAGCAAAGCCTGGGATACCGGGAAACAGACACCTAAAATCCTTGCTGCCGGGGAGATGCTTTAGTGCAGTGCTACACAACCTATGGGTGGAGACCCCTCTGGGGGTTGAATGACCTTTTCACGGGGGTTGCCTAAGATCATCAGAAAACACAAATATTTACATTGTGATTCATAAAAATAGCAAAATTGCAGTTATGAAGTAGCAATAAAAATAATTTTATGGTTGGTGGTCATGAAAACATGAGGGACTGTCCTAAAGGATGGAAGCAGCGTTAGGAAGGTGGAGCGTCACTAGTTTCGAGTATAAGAACATTTGCTGTATGTGTTTGTTACTTCCTATTCCTCTAACGAAAACCGTGACCAAGGCAATTTATAAAATAAACTGTATAATGTGGGGCTTGTTGCAGGATATTTAATCACACTGCGAACCCTAAGATGGTGTTCACTGGAAAAACCTGTTTCTAGTTGTGGTGTGGCTCAACCCTAGCACACACCTTTAATCCAAGAGCTTTCTGTGTGAACATTATACAGGATTAAATAAAGTCAACCATAGGTCAAAAGTCAGAGCAAGCAACCAGTTGACAGAGAGTGAACATAAAATTATTAAGAACATACCATAGAGAGTGAGAGGGAGTCAGGAGGACAGATAGAGAATGCACAGGAAATAGAAGGGAGGGACATTCAGTGTGAAGGACATTCTTTCTGGGATGTCCGCTGAGGAGGAGGAAGTGCTTTCTCTGCCTCTCTGAGCTAACAGACTTTCACCCCAGCATTTGGTTCTAGAGTCTTCAGTGGTAAAAATCTAACCATTGAAATTTTGTTTAAAAACAAACAAAAACAAGAACAAAAACCAGGGGCTCACAGTTTCAGAGTGTCAGAGTCTATGTGGTGGGGAACATGGCAGCAGGCAAGCAAGCAAGCAGGCATGGCACTGGAGCAGTAACTGAGAACTCACAACCTAAGATAAAGCCAAGAGGCAAAGAGACACACACACACTGGAAATGGCACTAATGTTTTCAAATGTCAAAGCCCTCCCCTAGTGACTCACCACCTCCAAGGAGCTATCACCTCTTGATCTGTCTCAAACAGGTCTACCAATTGGGGATCAAATATTCAAGCAAGTGAACTCATGGAGGCCATTCTTGTTCTAACCACATTGTACAAAACCTAAAGACCTGAGTTCAAACAATCAATAATCATGTAAAAACCTAGGTATGGCCACACCTCTGTGGGGTGGAGATGGGAAGGCTTCTGGGGCTTACTGGCTGCCAGTCTAGCTCCAGATTCAGTGAAAGACCTTGTCTCAAAGGAATAAAGTGTGTGTGCCTGTGTGTGTGTGTGCACACACACATACGCGCGCGCACACACACATGTATGTTCATGCATGCATTTGTGCATGTGTTCATCTGTGTTACATGTATGCACATTTTTACATACATGTACAAGCAGTGAGTGCATGTATATGAGCTTGCATAGTTGTGGAGGCACAAGACTGATGCTGGAATCTCCCTTTGATGTGGCTTGCACCTTATTCACTGAGGAGGGGGGTGTCTCTCAATCAAACCCAGAGCTTGCTAGTCTTGTTAGTTAGTTTGTTCTAGGGATCTTAGAGAGTGGGATTAGAGGTGGACCACCATACCCACCTGGCATTTAGATAGGTTTGGAAAGATCCAAAATTGGGTCCTTACACTTGAGTGTCAAGTGCCTTAACCAACCCTCTTTTTTAAATTTAATTTTGTTGTTTAATGTCCGGCAGAATATTTTTCCCACTTAGAACAGAAACGTTTTAGTTCACCTATTTCATAGTTATGAAGTGTCTTTACAGACACCAACCAGATAAAAATAGCATTCAGAAGTGTGGTGGCTCATGCCTATAGTCCCAGCACTTGGGAGGCAGAAATAGGATCATGAGTGAGAATCCAGTTGAGCCACACAGCAAATGATAAATCTCCAAGGCTGAATATCAAGACCCTTTCTCAACAAACAATAAGGTAACAACATTACATTTGAAGTGAATTACATTTTGAATACATGACCATCTCAGGCACACTCCTGAGCAGTTTAGACTGAGTATCTTGCCTCCTCTGACCTTTCAATAATCCTGAGGTGAGAACTGTCACCTCCACTTTCCTGTGAAGCTTAAGAGAGTTTAAAGAAGAATCCAAAGGAAACCACTATGTACATCTGGCCTTAAAATTAAACAAACAACTTCCTGCATCCACGGGCACGTGGGACGAAGGGCCACTACACAACTGGTGTTTATCTACAGCATCCGTGGGAGGAAAACAGGGCTGCCCTGCATCACTTAGGGAACTCTCCCAGGTTGGAAGTGTTCCACTCTGGATGCTGCTCTGAGCCTCTTCTGTGCTCCTCTGATCTTCTTGTCTCTACCTCTCAAGTGCTGGGCTTTCAGGCCTGTACCACAGCTCAGATCTTTCATTTTGCTCTTCTGAGAAGAGATATTCTGAAGGAACATTGGTTTCTGCGTGTCTTTGAGGAGGAGGAGACTTGCTTTTCTTTCTCTAGGCCTGTGTGACCAGAAAGGACAAATCTGGGTACTGTGGAACTTTTAGGTGGGAGCCACAGATGGATCACTGGAGACAGGTCTTTAGGGGTTGCAAACTAGCCCCTTCCCCCACCCCAGCACACTCTCTGTGTCTGATCCACCAAGATGTGAACAAGCTGTACCAAAAGATGCCTGCCATAACCAACCAAGCTGCTCCAGTCTCCAAGACTTTCCTGTGATAGACTCTACCCAGTGAGCTAAAGTAAACTTGATCTCTCTTTAGCTGCTCTTCAGATATTCTGTTTCAGCAAGGAAGTAATGAATCAAGTCAAATTGCTTTGGCTTGCCTCCTAACCAAAATGCTTTGGGTTTAGGACTCAAGAAAGATTCACGCTGTTCTTTGGGGACAAGATGTTTATTAGAAAATTTAATAAGGGCGTAGACAGACAAACAGCAGCACAGCAGGGTCTCTGATGAGATTTGAGGCCCAGGATGCAGAGTCTGGAACTCCTTTCTTACAGGTCTCCAAGGAAAGGTATGGTCTTCGCTAGAGGAACCAAGCCATGCTGTCTCCAATTCCCAGGCTTCTGGGAAAGCAAAGAGATTTCTGGGGAAGGAACGTGTAACACACATCTAATTGAGGGGTGCCCATAATAGGGTTGAGAAAAGATGTGGGGTGAGAGGGTGTGTCACAGCCAGCAGCCTTTGATGCTTGGGGAATCTGGTTATGGACTCCTCAGCAGGCTCCCAGTAGGGTGTCTGTCTCTCCTGAGTAACAAGGATTGAGAATCAAGGACTGAGTAAGGAGCTGGAAACCTTGCTGACTACAGGACTTGAGCAGTGTCTGCTCTGGAATTTGAACAGTAATTGTCACCTGGGATGGTTCCTTCAGCATGGTGTAGGTTTTCGATCATGAAACATGAGTTCTACAGAGGGTGAGGGCCTGCAACTAGAAACTTCACAAGACAGAGAACTTGTTTGAGCTACATCACTGTCCTTACCTTCCTGGCCCCCATAATTTGGGCAAATCACCTAATCTCACCAGACCTTGCTCTCTTTGTTTACTTTAAAGGGAACATGGAAAGTGATCTTGTTTTCTTTTTTCTGTTTCTAATATCATTTCTAAACAGCAGGAGGAAAGTGAAATCAATTCTGTACACATTCATGTGGAGCTTTTGAAAAGTAAGACACTTTCACTTACTGGTTAGTAAGCATGTAATTAGCATATAATGATATAATGATGTGCTAACCCTGTTTTATCTGTGAGTAGTATAAATTTAGCAGTATCAAGTCCCGAGGGTACTCAGATAACACACAAAGCCTAAGTTCTAACTCCTGCTTACTGACCTCAAAATGATATAGGCACTAAAAACAACCCGTCTTGGACTCCCGAAGGTGCTAGGCCCCTGGGCTTTGATTCAGTGCGAAAGAATCACCCATGACTGCTGCAGAGCAGGAAGACACCCATGCTGTCCCTCCCCACACCTGTACACATCCTTGCTGTCAATCACAGCAGGTCATCCTCCCTGTCCTGCGACTTGAACCCTCCTTACTGGAAGTCAGCTGTCGATCTGCTCCTCCCAGCAGCAATCTCCTGGCCAAGATTCCCTGAGCATAGATACAGGGCATAGCTGTTTGGGCAGGGCTGAACAGGATGCATCTCCTGGCTCCGGTTAATTAAAGGTGAGGAAATTTCTGAGCACCCCCCCCCCAACTCCCAGATGCGATTCATCACTTCCCTCCAAAGTTCAGTTTTGTTATGAATTGATGTGGACAGGCCATCAACGTAAGCAAAGGTCTTTGAGGTGACTTAACACACTCACTTTATAAATGCTGAAAATGGGGGGAACATTTCATTAAGTTGGGGAGCTCACCATAAGTTCATGCTTTTTTTTCTTGGAAATGTGAATCTGATTACAAAACAGTTTGTGGCTATATAGACATTCTGGAAATGATGGTGCTGGCTTACTCCCAGCCCTTCCTTATGCTGTGGCCAGCAAAACCCGCCCTTATTGCTTTCATCAACTTCATTCTGATTTTCTTTACTATGCACACACGATTTATCATCTATAATCCTGGTTATAGCTTTTAAAATTAACTTTGCTGGGCTGGCAAGATAGCTCAGCAGGTAGGGGCACTTGCCACCATGCCTGGAGACCTGAATTCAATCTCTGGGACCCACATAGTAGAAGGAGAGGGCTGACAACTGTATATTTGTCTTTGGCCACCAGAAGAGAGCTATGGCATGCATACGCGCACACGCATGCGCACACACACACACAAATGTACACACACGCACGCACGCACACAAATGTACACACGCACATATACACACACACAAATAAATGTAATAAAAGTACTAACATAAAATTTACTTTGCAAGTAAAAAATTACAAGTGTGCTATTTTATTTTGTTTATTTTTGTTTTATGTTGAGACAAGGTCTAGGGCTGGAGAGATGGCTCAGGGGTTAAGAACACTGCAAAGGACTGGAATTCAGTTCCCAGAAACTACACGGGAGCTCATAACTGGCTGCGACTCCAGTCCCAGGGAAACAAACACCTTCTTCTAGAACCAGACAAATGTGGTGCGCAGCTATATGTGAAGGCAAAATACCCACACACGTGTAAAAAGATCAATAGAGACCAAGATAGAGAGGTGGGTTCTGGGTGTACAGCTCTGCCTTACTTCAATATGGAGACCAGACTGGTTTCAAACTCCTGACCCTGTCTCTCTCTGCTTCTCAAATATAGAAATTATGCCTGAGCCCAGATCCCACTGTGCCATTTTAAAAGCAACTTGCTCATTTATTCATGCATGCAATGAAGAGTCAAGTATGAACTGTAAGCTTGTCACCATGTCCATTGCTGGGGACAACAGTACACAAAACTCAATGGCCTACAGCCGGGCCAGGGATAGAGAGAGATTGGACAGATAAAGAGAATGTGTAAGACTACAGCATGAGACATGCGCCCTGTGAGACTCGTGCCCTGGAGGACTTGGACTTGAAGAGAGTGAAGGGTGGAAACTTCGGTGCTTGAGCCTGCGCTTCCGGAGGTCACAGAATCTTTTGAGACACCCTCACACAGAGACAATGTTTGGAGATGACAAAGACTTGGTCAAAGGTCACTGCATCACGAGGCCTGAGTCACTTCCATTACTAGCTGATGTGGGGTGGTGAGAACCCCACCGGAGGCAAAGGCCTAGAGGTGACTTAATTCAGTAACTTCATTTTGTGCATGAATGAAAGGGGCGGGGTGGCAAACAGCTAGACTCCCAGTACCAGCAAACAACAGAATTGGTGCAGGAGTGACGACTCAATGGGTCATGTGTGTGGTGTGCATGAGAATCTGAGTTCAGAGTCCTAGAACCCTTACACAATCTGCATGAGGTGGTAGGTGCCTGCAAACCCTAGGGCTAGGGAGAACATAGGTGGATCCTGGGGGCTTGCTGACCAGCCAAACTCCTGGTGTCAATTGGTGGCCAGTATGTCTGCCATATGCACACATGTGCAGAGAGAGAAAGGAGAAAGGAAAAGAGAGAGAGGGAGGGAGGGAAGAAGGGAAGAAGAGAGAGAGAGAGAGAGAGAGAGAGAGAGAGAGAGAGAGAGAGAGAGAGAATATCAGAAAACAGTAGAAGCCGGGCACTTTGGGGCCCAGGAATCTCACCAATTACCATTCTGCAACAGAATGGCGTGATAAGATGTACCTCTGTGGAATTCCCACGAACATGCTGGAAAAGAGTCCAGACAAACACCTAGCTTTCCAGATACCTCACCCCCACCCCATCCTGTGCCGGGGTGAGAAGTCTGGAAAACATAGCTTCCCATGTCACCCCCACACTCAAGTATGCAGCTATCTGTTTTCCTTGCACTAGCTGTGTGCTTTGGGAAAGAGATTTCCTCCTTCTGACTCTAGACACTTTGTAGGCATGCTTGCTGTTTCAATGTTAAATATTTAATGTAGATTTTGTAGTTTTAAAATGTCACTTTGAGAAGCCATTCAACCTCTCCCATGCAGGAACACAAGGAGGTTGGTGGGGGTTGGTTTTCCTTTCAACACATCAGGGCAAGAGTTACTAACAGAAACCCCAGCTCTGTGCGTGGAGAAACTGGGTCAGCAATTTCACAGGCCAAAGCTGTATGAGTGTGGTTTTTCTCTTTAAGATCCTCAACCTTCCGGTTTCCTTCAGAGCCTCTTCTAGCACATTCTCTTTATTACATCACAAGGTCTGTGAGGTTTCATTTTTACCATGTGAAGTGGATTATCCCACTGAAAATCTCCCCTTGAATTCTTGGAAAGATATGTGAGATTGATAAGTAGCAGGACATTTTAAAGGAAATACCCAACTAGGAAATGTTCAGCATTTGCAGAGACATTGGCGACATCCTAAAAGGTCAGGTTTAAGATCATGTCTTTGGTGTCTCAGGGACCTCCAGTGGGTGATTACTGTTTCACACCACGGGATAGCTAAGGGAAAAAATGGGCTTTAATACCACTGGGCTTCTTAAACGGATACCATACAGCAAAAAGAAATAGCTGAACTTAAATAAGTATACTTAAAATAGCTGGTTTAAAACTGTGAACTAGGGGCTGAGAGGTAGATTGGCCAGTAAAGTGCTTGTGGTACAAACGTGGGGACCCTGAGTTTGAGCCCCAGCACTGCCCTGTGCATTTACATATGTGTGCATGGTCACAAAACTAGAAGGGGAGGAGGGATGTGGTTGGAGAGAAGGAGATCTTCAGGGAGAAGGAAAATAGAGAGGGTAATGAAATGCATGTGATGAGAAAGCAGAACACTTAATCCCCAGGATTAACTGGGGAAAGAAAGGGAACAGAGGGAGAGCACACACTGGGGAGGGAGCACGCACTGGGGAGGGAGCACGCACTGGGGAGGGAGCACGCACTGGGGAGGGAGCACCCACTGGGGAGGGAAATGAACAAGACCAAACTATGATGAAAATGGCCATGATGCAACTCAAGCTTTGCACACAAATTAAAGAGATAAATTGTAAAAAAGAAAACACACACACACACACACACACACACACACACACACACATCAACATGGCAAGAATGTCATAGAGTACTTCTTTACCAGTGGCTGTGTGTCCATTTCACAGACTTGGCAGTATAAATTCAAGTTTTCATGATTTTAGGTTGGCTTTCCATTAAAAGCCAGCACGCTTAGCATGTACCTGGGTTTCATCACCAGCACCTCTCAAAGTAGAGAACTCTGTCAGCACAGAGTGTCCAGAGGAGCAAAGGAAACACAGGAAGAAACAATGAGCCAGCCTCTCAGGTGAGCAAGCATTTTTTCCCTGGTCCCTGGAAGAGCAGTTGTCAGGACTGGGAACTGTTCAAAGGCTCCATTCAACAACTTTTTACTTTAGACAAGTTATTTCATCTTCATGTGCTTCAATTTTCTCATTGAGAGAATAAATGATAATATGATTATTTTATTATTTCAGATGTTTACAATTTCAAGATCTGAGTTTGAATTCCCAACACTCATGTAAAAGTTATGCAGTGTAAGCCTGTAACCCTAGAGCTGGGGAGTGGAGGGCAGAGACAGGCAGATCTCTGGAGCTCACAGCCAGTCAGCCTAGCTGAAACAGTAACCTTCAGAGTCAAGGAGAGAGCCCACCCCATTTCAAGGGAGCAAGGGAGAGGATGTCCTCCTCTGGTTTCCACATGTGGGTGCTCATCAATGTGTGCAAACTCACACACACACACATATACACACACACACACGGGGGGGTGTCAGGGAGAGAGAGAAAAATTATACATCCTAAGACATGGGTCTTTCACATTTTAAGGTCCCTCAATGTCTTATTAAAATCTTCTAAAGCTTTTGTGTGTATCTGTGTGTGCTTTTGTGATGGTTTGAAAGAGAAATGTCCCCCATAGAGTCATGTATTTAAATGTGTGATCCCCAATTGGTGGTACTCTTTGGGGTGCCTGTGGAACGTCTCTTATGGGAGCCATGCTGAAGGAAGTCCATCGCTGGGGACAGGCTTGGGGGTTATAGCCTTACCTCACCTCCAATTTGCTATTTCCTGTATGTGGTGAGATGCAATCTCTCAGCTTCCTATTCCTGCCCCCA
>JADRCH010000358.1:670266-756734 GCA_019843965.1 Rhynchomys soricoides | reverse complement strand
TTTGAGGGTCACGCATGCACCTGGTTTTCGGATATTCAGGGGTGAGATTGTAACCTCTATCCCAGGAAGAATGAAAATGCCTTCCAAGTTTTTGTACAGGGTGTGATATTGTAGAATTTCAGCATTCTGGTCACTAAGAAAGCAAAAATGAAAGCTAGATAGAGTAGTACTTACCTTTTATCCCGGCACTTGGGAAGCAGAGACAGGTGGATGTCAGTGAGTTCTAGGCCAGACTGATCTACATAGTGACTTTCAGGATATCCAGAGCTGCATAGCAAGACCCAGTCTCAAAAACAAAACAAAATAAAACAATGACAAAAATTAAATTAAATTAAATAATAAAGAAAGCAAAACTACAAGCTGGGTAGTAGAGCTTTGTGGGTAAAGGCATTTGCTGCCAAGCCTGGTGCTCTGAGTTCAATCCCTGGTAGCCATATGGTGGAAGAAAACAACAGACTCCTGCAAATTGCCCTCTGACTTCCACACGTGTCCACACAGGTGTAATGAATTGGTTTTTAAGTGAAAACAACCACAGAATGAAATTAAATATCTGCACACCAAATATGAGTCTTATGTCCAGAATAAGAGTCTTTACCAGGAATATATAAAGAATGCTTCAGGGGAAAGCACAGATCAACATACAGAACGTGCCTAATGTACACATTCTTGGATTACTAACCGTCATGGGGAAATATTCTAACTCTTAAAAGCAAAGCCAACCCCTATCTCCCCGACACCCCAAAACATTCCAGCTCTATAATAAAAGAGAAAAGTTTTTTGTTTGTGTGTTTTGATTTTATTTTTAGAGTAAAGCATGGAAATTGGCCTTTCCTCAAAGAGAATACACAAAGACTGATAATTACATTAAAAGATGCTTAGCCTCCATCGGGGAAATGCAACTCAAAAACCCGAGACACTGTCTCACATGCACTAGGATGGGTGATATCAAAACAAAATGAACAACAAACAAAACAAACAACAAAACCAAAATGTAGTTGCTTGCTTGAGAATGTCGCCCATAGGCTTAGATGTTTGAACATTTGGTCCCAGTTGGTGGAGCTGCTTTGGTGTGTAGGAGGCATGGCCTTACAGGAGGAAGCATGTCTTTGGAGGTGTGCTTTGGGGGTCTCAAAAAACTTGAGCCATTTACAGTGCTTTTTCTCTGCTTTGTGCTTGCAGTTGAAGATGTGAGCTCTCAGCATCCTGCTCCAGGCACCATGCCTATCCACTCTGCTCTGCCATTACGGGTTCTAACTACCTGAAGCTGTAAGCCCAAATAACTCTTGTATAAGTTACCTTGGTCATAATGTTTTATCACAGCAACAGAAGAGACATTAATCCCATAAATCAAAAATTAGCAAATATTGTCAAGAATGTGCAAAAGATCAAAACCTCATACATATCAGTGAAATGGGTATAGTCCCTCTGGGGTAATACATAGGAGGTGCACAAAAGATTAAAGCAGGGCCTGGAGAGACTTCCTGTTCTTGCGGAGGACTCTGGTTTAATTCCCAGTATCTGTATTGGGTGGCTCACAATTGCTTGTGATTTCAGCTCCTGGAGATACAAGGCTCTCCCTGGCCTCTGTGGGCATCCACATACATGTGCATATATACTCTCTGTCACATGTATATACATAAATATAAAATATTATATATATATATATATACATATTTATATATGTATATATATATGTATATATATAAATGTCAAAACAGGGGTTGGGGTGATGGCTAAAGATTTAAGAACACATGCTGTTCTTATAGAGTACCCAAGTTTAGTTCAATTACTCCAGGTGAACAAAGGCAGAGGCAGATGGATCTCAGAGGCTCACTGGCTAGCCAGCTTAGACAAAACTGTGAGGCACATTGTATCCAAAAGATAAGGTGGAGAGCACTAGAGGAAGACACCTGATGTTGACCTCAGGCCTCTAGATGCACACACTTGCACACAAAAATTACACAAGAATGTTCTTAGCTACTCTATAATAGTCAATGAATAGAAACAACTTACTGAGGTCTCAAAACTGATAAAGCACATTTGGCATATCAATACTATCCAGGGTCTGGAAAGAAAGCTCAGTAGTACACGTTGCTTTCTTTTGCCGAGGATCAGAGTTTGATTTCCAGCACCCACATGAGGTGGCTCACAGTCCCTGGTATCTGTAGCCTCAGGAGATCTCATGCCCTCTTGTGGCATTTTTGGGCATTGCATTCAAATGTACCAATCTACATACAGGCACATACACCCAGAATTTACAAATAAAAAAGAAAAAGAAAAGAAAAGAAAAGAAAAGAAAAGAAAAGAAAAGAAAAGAAAAGAAAAGAAAGAAGGAAGGAAGGAAGGAAAGAAAGAAAGAAAGAAAGAAAGAAAGAAAGAAAGAAAGAAAACTTTCCCCTGTTGTGAGGTGGAATGCAGGAATATAGTTCAATTAATAAAATCTGCTTAGAAACAACGGGAAAAAGTTAGGGGAACTCTAAAATTTGAGTTAGTAAAAGGAACAACTCAATAGTCATACAAACCCAATAAAGTTAGTAGCACTTAGCACTTAAAACAAGATACCTATTTAGGTATTTTAAAAGTGACTATTTAGGGACAAAACAATAATTTGGTAGTCTAATTTGAGTCTGACTTCTGAGGCTCATTCATCTTCCTCTTCAACAAGATGTGAATAAAGCATAACAAGTTAAACTCTGTATAATGGAGTAGCAACACCTCACCAGAGTTTAGTGAGGCATCAGAAAGTTAAATTCAGACCACGTAAGTACATGCAAACCTCAGTGATTTCCATTCTGACCTCCGTATTTTGCTTTCTACGCGATAGTGCCTTTCTAGTTTGACCCAACGGGCTTCCCGTTGTTGCAGTCTCTCGGCGCGCGTGCTCAGAAGCCCTCTGACCTTTGGCGTTTACTTCCTGCTGCCATGACAATGGCTGCTCGCGGCGTGGGACTCTTGACCCGTTTGCCCCTGTGTTCCCAGAGAAGGAACCGAGTCCCGCGCTCTATTTCCAGGCACCTCAGTTGTCCAGGGACTATAGCCGCGAGCGTCGGGAGCGAAGAACAGCTTTCGGGGGTTGCGGAAACAGGTGATGGGGTTGGCAGAGGCGGGCGGAGGGCGAGCGGCTACCGGCCCCGGGGCCGGTCTCCCGCCTGTCATTGTGGAGGACGACTGCGATGTACAGCAGTGAAATTGTTTAGGGCAGGAACACAGTTGGCGAGTGCTTTATAGTTTAACACAAAAACCGTTCACAGTGGTTATAATAACAACAATCAATATTGCTACCCAGTGGCGTTCGCTCCATTTCTGACCCTAGCACATCTGCCTTTGATAATCTATCTTGGTTAGGGTTATTAGCGCTGTGATGAAAGACCATGACCAAAAGCAACCAGGGAAGGAAAGAGTTTATTTGAGTTACATATTTAGACTCACCGTTCACTGAGGGAAGCCAAGGCAGGGGAACTCAAACTGCTCAGGAGTCTGGTGCAGAGGCCATGGAGACATGCTGCTTACCGCTTTGCTGCTCGTGGCTTGCTTAATCTGCTTTCTTATAACCCAGGACCACCAGCCTAAGATGGTACTACCTTCAGAGGCCTGGTCCCATCGATACCAATCACTCGTTAAAGAAAATGCTTTACAGACTTACCTGCAGCACGATCTTGATAGTGCCATTTTCTCAGTTGAGGTTTCCTTGCTTCGGATTACTCTATAAAAGTAGCCAGTGCAATATCCATAATGTGTAGCCAAAGGCTAAATACACTACAGCCTAATGAACAGCTTATTTGCCTGGTTCTCAGAACCCTCTGCTTATGAAATGTCTGTTTATTTGGAGTTTTTAGCACAACCCATTGGTAACAGACTTGTATTCATTATTTCAACAGGAATCTTCAAAATGTATATACTTTGTTGAGATTCTGCCCTCATTGAACTTGTATCCCAGTAACCTGTGGATAGTTTTCAGAATTCTAGAACAGCCTTGCAAGACATTTGATGTATGTTGAAATGACGATTGGATTTAGCAGAAACAGCTTCTGTTGAAAGTTCTTTAACCCTGCAAATCCAAATAAGGATTCTGCCAGAGATTCTATTGTAGTTCAGCATTTGTAAGGTGGCTTAAGTTTGAGAGCATTTTCATATGCTCTTTGGGACATAAAAAGAAAACCTATGGAGTAGAACAGAAGGCATTATTGCTTCATTAATGTTGGTTTTTTTTTTCAATTTTCGTGTGCATGTGTGTGTTGTGCATGTGTGTGGGCACATGTGTGTGGCTGATGCAGAGACTCATCAGCATTGCTCTTCCAGCCTGTTCATCGAGGCAGGATCTCTCAATCAGACCCAGAGCCCGAAGAAGTGATTAGTGTCAGTTGTTGCTCTGGAAACCTAAGAAGTGACTAGTGTCAGTCGTTGCTCTGGAAACCTAGCTATTACAGGTGGGCCTCCTTGCCTACCTGTCATTTACCTGGGTTCTAGGGATCAGAATTCTGGTCTTCAAACTTCTATGGCAATCACTTTAACCATTGAGCCATCTCCTCAGCCCTGTGACTCCATTTTACAGATGAGAAGAAAAAAAAAGTATGTCTGCCTTTGAAGCTCAAGAGTTACCATCTATACAGTGGCAAAAACAACAATAAAACTCCTGACTCTGAGGCCTTCCTCTTTCCTAGCTGTAGGAAATTATGTTCTACATTTGTATCATTAGGATGCGAGATGGGGTGGGCCAGGCAAAGCTTTTGCATGAAAAGAGAAGGAAATGAGGACCGAGAGGAAGAGCTGTCCAAAGGCCAAACTCAAATTGACAGGAAGTAGTCTCTGTCCTTAACACGAAGAAGATAGTCTTCCATACTGTTAAATAAATAAACATAACAATTCTATGGATTGTACTCCTTCATAGATACCGAAGTGAGGTAGTCAGAGCTGGAAGACAGTCTACTGTGGTGTGCCTGAAGTCTTCACACACCTAAGCAAAATCTGAAGGCTGAATGGAAATTGGCCAGATAGAGAGCGAGCAGGAGGGCATTCCAACAGGAGGATGGAGGCAAGAAAGTTGTTAGCATGTGATGTGTCGTGTGTACAGTGCTGTATGTATGTGGCAGGTGTGTAATGTGTTGTGTGTATAGTGCTGTGTGTGGCAGGTGTGTAATGTGTTGTGTGTACAGTGCTGTATGTATGTGGCAGGTGTGTAATGTGTTGTGTGTACAGTGCTGTATGTATGTGGCAGGTGTGTGGACTGTTGATTGAGGGGACAAAACAGGAGTGCCTGAGCCCAATTTTGGAGTTGGGCTGCTGAGATGGCACAGGCCTGAGATGAGTGTTGAAGGTTGGTGTGGAGTGGGTGGGAGGGCTCACGAGAGGGTGTCTTCAGTGTCTAGGGCAGGAGGGGGAAGATTGGTATTTCTGCTTGTTTGCTCACTTGTTACAGTGCTGAGGGGCCAAGGCCCAGAGTGCTCTGCTGTGCCCTAAGAGACTTGGCTTTGAATTGGTGCTGATGAGGACAGCTTAGGATTCAGCAGCTTGCACTGTCATAAACCCAAATCTCCTCCCTCTTTCCCATGAAAATGTCCAGAGTTTGCTAAAATCTGGACAGGGTATTATGGTACTTTCCTGGCTGGGCTCAGCACCTTCGATCTTCATATGCATGTTACGACTCCCATTTTGTTGAGTCTTTGGAATTGTGTTGGGTGTGCCGGTTTCAAACCGAGTGCGTCCTAATCCAGTCCATCCTTTCAGACGTAGAAACGCGCTCTCAACTCTCACTGAAAGTTAAGTATCTCGAGGGGAAAGTGAGTTGTCCATCTTCCCTTTGTAGCCCATGAACGTACCTAACTCAACTGTACCGTCCTCATCCCTCTCTTTGTAAAACTCCGTGTCTAGAAAAGTTCAAAGAATTTCTTCTGTAGCCCTGGATAGACTTGAATTTCACTGAGTAGCAGAAGGTGGCCTTGAGCATGGGACCCTCCTGCCTCTATCTTCTGATTGTTGGGATTACAGACCTGTACTCTTCACACCCAGTTTGATGGTGTACTGAGGACTGAACTCAGGGCCTTGTGTATGCTAGGCAAGCACTGTCTAGCTTTAGATTTTAATTTTATTTCCCTGAGATAGAATGCAAGGGGGTATCAATTGTTTGAGCTAGATCAAGACTTTAGATGGAGAAAGTTTTTACAGTAACTTACTACAGCATGTTAAATGTCTTAAGACCATTGTGTGGGCAGACTTAGACTTGTATTAATTTCCTGTAGGCTTTTCAGTATTACAGATTGTACAGGTTTTGTGTGTGTGTCTTTGCAGAAGTGTTGAGTGAGTGGTTTACTTTCTAATTTTTTCAGACCGTTTCCAGCATTGGTCTCAGGTATTCCAAATCACAATTTTAATGATAGTCACAGAGAATTGTAAAATAAGCCAAGTGTGGTGGCACACACCTTTAGTCCCAGCACTTGGGAGGCAGAGGCAGGAGGATCTCTTGAGTCCTTTGTTTAAGGCTACCCTTGTTTACATAGTGAGTTTTAGGCGAACCAGGGCTACAGAGTAAGAATTTGTCAAAAAAAAGAAAGAAAGAAAATTTTTATATATATATATGAATGAGAGAGTATTATTAAGAGAAGAGAGGGCAGACTGTGCAGGTACGCTAGAGAGGTGCTTATGGCCAATCTTGACCACCTGAGTTTGGTCCCTAGAAGCCACATAGTGGAAGAAGAGAACTTACTCCCAAAAGTTATTCTCTGACCTTCACATATGTGCCGATGTACAGCTGCATACGGGCACACGATAAATAAATAAAATTTAAAAATATTTGATTAGGATAAAATCGTTTTAATTACCTGTTTATTCTTCATAAACTTTATCAATATATGTTTTAAATTGTATGTGTGTGTTAGAAATGTCTTTGTCTCATTTATAGGCACTGAAGACAAGAGCCCCCAAAAGAAATTCTCTGAGGTGCAGAAAGAGAGAAGAGAACAGGCCCAGCGGACTGTTTTGATACATTGTCCAAATAATATCAATGAGAAAAAATTTCTCAAGTATTTATCCCAGCATGGACCAATCAATAATCATTTCTTCTACGAGAGCTTTGTATGTATCTAAACTCTTACCTCACGTGGTGCTGGGCTATGAGTACTCCGGCTGCTTTTGTAGACTGTGAGCAAGATCTCTTGGTATTTCACCCATTCCTTCATTTCTTTAATGAGGCTTTTCTTCCCTTGGGTGTGAGAAAAGAAACCCTTATTGCAGTGTTTTAAGATTATACTTGGGGTCTAGCTCAGTCATTATCTAGCACACTCAAGACCCTGGGTTCAATCCCCAGCATTGCAGAAAGAAAAGGAATTGTCAGGACCTGAAGATCTTAGAGCAGAACTTCTCAACCTACGAGTTTCAACTCCATTGGCAAACCTCTGTCTCCAAAAATATTTACATTATGATTCATAACAGTAGCAAAATTGCAGTTATGAAGTAGCAACAAAAAAATTTTTATGGTTGGGGTCAGCACAGCATTAGGAAGGTTGAAAACCACTGACTTAGTCTAGTGCTGTAGATATTGGCAGAAAGGGATCTGAGCTAGGCTCTACACTGTCCTGTTACACTGATCTTTTCAGGGCAGCGTAATGTTCTTTTCCTAATTTACTTGTAATGAGTTGTGTTAGAATGGCATCATTTATAAAATTTAAAATGCAGTATTTTGTAATGTTATAATTATTTTGAGGATTCTATGTTAATGTGTTGAAAATGTCATTGTGAAGCATGGTTTTTTTCTTTTCTTATGGTTTTCATATAGGGTCTCTATGCTGTTGTGGAATTTTGCCAAAAAGACAGTGTAAACTCACTGCAGAATGGAACACATATTCCCACCCAGAGCACAGAGGCTGCAATTCCATTTAAGTCACGTTTCTTGAACCTAAAGCTGAAGAATCCATCTAGCCAAATATCTGGACAGCCGTTTGTACAGACCAACAGCCAGTCGCCTCCTTCAAACAAGAAGCTCTTTGAATTACTGAGTTACGCAGAAAGCGTAAGTTTACAAGCGTATTTCAGATACCTTAAGTGTGCGTTTGAGCATTATAAAGGTTCTGTGACGCTGCTCTGGTACGGTTTAGTAGTACAGGGTTCCATAAGGTGAGAAGAGTTAGAGATGAGTGTATGCAGTTTCTCTAAGAATTGGTAGATGCAGTCTCTCGGGTAGGTGTGGCGGCTAGTATGTGAGATTATCTTGACAAGTGGAGTGTGGTCTCAAAGTTACTGCACTGCTTCCCTCCTAGTTTCTTTTATTGCAGTCATAATCGTCCTCACGTCTCAATACGAGACATTCTTGTATTCATAGAATCCTTCTGTCTCATCAAGGTGTAGTTTTTAAATGTGTATTTGATTGGCTCATTTTTTACAACTCAAATTTGATTAGTGAATGGAACTGGTTTAAGAAATTCTTTCTTCTTGGGGGCTGGAAAGATTGCTCAGTGGTCCTGAGCCGGTTCTCAACACCTGTGTCAGATGCTGACAGCCACTTGTAACTCCAACTCTAGGGCATCTGACCCCTCTTCTGGGGCAATGTACTCTCATGTCTGTACAGCCAGACTCACATGTACATGTGAATAAAAGAAACCTACACTACAGAATTGACTGAATGGACAATAACTCTCCCTTCTTCACTCAGGGACGCCCCATGCCATTATGCCCCTTACCTTATGGGTAAACTACGTGTTGCTGAAGCTTGGGGTCCTTTTGAACAATTTAGACTTATTTTTTTTCTCTTTTTAATGTAAGAATTAAGTGTCTATAATGGATTATTTCTAGTTTTGAATCTTTATCCTAGTATTGTTTTTAATCCTGATTGATCAAACTTTTAGGTAGGTTAGTGATCTTTACAAAGAATCAACTTATTTATCTATCTACTGGTTTGTTTGGGATTTTTATTGGTTTGATATTCTGAGTTCTAATATTTTGCTTCTAGCCTACATAGTTCCTTCACTGCCATTGACTTATTTGTTTGTTAGTGCTCAGTTCTTTACTTGCAGGGCTGTTTTCAAATATAGACACTGGAAGCTGTGATTTGTAGGTTAAATATTCAACTCTAGTGTAGTTTTGGAGTCTTTAGTATTAGTCTTCTAAGGAGTCAGTAGGGCCTTTACTGCTTGAATTCTGTGTTTTTTGCCCTTAGACACTGGGCTCCCTTCCTGCACCTTTGTGCTTGTTCTGACCTCTTGTCTGATGCATCCTTCCTTCCTTTTTGGTAAAACAATACTTCCTACTTAATGCTTGCAAAAGGGAATTGTTTTAATTCTAACCAAGTTTTCTTTTGCTAGCACTTTTAGTAGTAGTGTTAAGAACCAACTTTTGCCAGTTGATGGTGGTACTTGCCTTTATTCTTAGTACTCAGGAGGCTCTCTTGAGTTTGAGGCCATCAGCTTGGTCTACAAAGATGGCTCAATGGAAAAATTGCTGTGTAAATGTGAGGAAGGTTTGGATCCCCAGCATCCACATAAACAGAGCCGTTCTGGCATGAGCCTATAATCTCTGCACTGGGATGGCAGTGCAGAGACAGGTAGATCTCCACAGCTCTCTGGCCAGCAAGTCTGGTTTAATCGGTGATCTCTGGTTTCAAGAAGAGACCTCATCTCAAAAAAGAAGGTAGGTAGAATTTGTGGAAGAAACCCAGTGTTAAATCTTTGCTCTCCATAAATACGGAGCTGAAAGCTCTTGTGTACACTATTATATCACAGGAGCACATGTGTATGCATGTGCACAAGTGTGAGTACATGTTGGATAAACTGGCGCGGTGGAGGAGTGGAGTCCTGCACGTCCGCCCCGGAAGTTTGAGCTCTTGTACCCCCCACAGACTGCTGGGCGTGTGTCGGGCTGTTAAAAGCCCAGTGGAAACACAGCCCTGGGGTGGGGGACGGGCTGTGGGTCCTGGAGATCGCAGGGAACTGACTCTGTCAGGTTCCCACGCTCTTGGGCATCGCAGACACTGCTGGATGCGGAGGAAGAGCGGAGAAAGAAGTAGGGGCGCACGGGCTAGAGGTGGCCTGGGCCCAGAGGGGAAGGCAGGGAGGGGCACAGCCGGATCCTGGATTCTGTAGCACTGTGGCTAGCTCACTTGGTTTGGTTTAGTGGGAGGCCTTCTGCTGGAGGCTAGAAGGTGGCTCTTTAGATGAAGGCCTGTTCCATTGTTCCCCACGGTGGATGAAGAGATACAGTCCAGGGTTTCGGGGTGTTTATTGTCATGGCGGAGAGTACCGCAGGGAGGGGCGATGTTGAAATGGTGGCTGGGAAGGGGCGTGGCTAAGCCTCTAGGTGCCTCATTAGCATGGGGATGGCTTGAGGCTACATGACCACGCCTCTACCTGAGGAGGGGCTTGAGGGGAGGTGCCTTTTTAGACGACCTAAGTCACAGACCTAAGGAGAGATGTAGCCTCCTGTCAGGAGCTGTTTCTAGGAGCATGGTAAACGTCTGCCATTCCTTATACGGTTGTCCCCTGCTGGGGTCAATTTATTGGGTCTACTGGGGGTTTAAAACCTTAGCTCAACCAGAAGAAACCAGGCTGCCTTCCACAGCCCCACAAGTACATATGCAAATACATTTTTAAATCTACTTTTAAGACTGAAGAAGCCGGGCAATGGTGGCACACACTTTGAATCCCAGCACTTGGGAGGCAGAGACAGAGGCAGGTGGATTTCTGAGTTCGAGGCCAGCCTGGTCTACACAGTGAGTTCCAGGACAGCCAGGGCTACACAGAGAAACCCTGTCTTGAAAAACAAACAAAAACAAACAAACAAAAGACTGAAAAAAATTGTACTTTTAAGGTAAATTTCTTAGAGTGAAAATGATATTTTACAGAACCTCAACATCTGTATATTCTGTCTCTTTCTTTGGCCAGCTAGATAGACGACCAGCTGAACACTCTCCTGAAGGCCTTCCAGCTCACAGAGGAGAACGTCAGACTCCGCCATCTCACCTGCTCTCTGATTGAGGACATTGCTGCTGCTTATTTTCCCAGCTGTGTCATCCGGCCCTTTGGCTCCTCAGTGAACACGTTTGGCAAATTAGGATGTGATTTGGACATGTTTTTAGATCTAGATGAAACTGAAAAACTCAATGTTCACAAGGTAATAAATATCTCTTTGCACCACTATAAAAAAATTAGAAAAGGGAAGTCTTTGGACCTAATAAAGTTATAGCTGTTGACTTTTAATTTTAATGAACATTATTGAAGAATGCAATTTATCTGCTAGTGCTTGTTTGGAGTTCTAAAGTCTTTCTTTGTGTTGGTCTGGTATGGGGTCACTTACTGTGCTTCTCCATGTGCAGGAAAGTTGGCTTCTTCAGAGTTTGGGGCGCTGATGGCATGTCCACACGCATAGGTGTAGTCAGATATCAGCAGGTTTTAATTAGCCCTGTGGTCGTCTTTTACTTGTTTTAATTACCTCTTGGCTTGGTAATCACACAGTCCCTTATATACTTTCAAACAGACTTTGAACCATCCTGTTTTCTACTTTTTCTGTGTGACACTTGGTGTTCCAGCCTTCAGCCTGTCTGGAAGCTATCTTAAAGTGCAGTCTGGTTTTCTTGCAGTTTTAGAATTGCTTTTCCTGTACTAGAATGGATCTTATTAGCACAGCCTTGAAAAGATTTGTCTCTTAGAGTTCAGGTCTACTTCTGCCTCAGTCTTCTTGAAGCTGCCCTTTCTTTTTTTTCCCACCCTGCTTAAAATTAACCACCCCACCATCTTTTTTGTACCTTTTGGATACTTCTCTCTTTCCGGTCTCTTCCTGTCATGTCTAATGAGTGACTGATCTGGCAGTCTCCCACTGTGTCCTGAGCTGAGCAGGGCAGGTATGTGTCTGTGGTTTACCCCCATTACAGTTCTAGTGTTGGAGCCTACAAACCTGTGTATGTTCACTTAACTGAAGTTAGCAAGGAGTAGAATGACATCAGAGTTAAACCTGTCAGATTTAGTAAGATTAACAGGAGTTGGAAATTGGTTTTCTCCAGTTTTGATAGAAAGGCTTACGTGTGTGCTTTAGGATCTAGGCAATAGAAGCAAAATTTAGTAACTATGTCCCATGTAGTGTTTCCTGTTGTCTGAATGACTGGTCTGGCTGTATGCTTAGTTTCTCTTTTCTTTTTTTGTTTGTTGTTTGTTTTCTCACTAGAATTTCTTCCACATGTAGTGCTGCTGTAGGAACAGCAAATAGGAGAACCACTCAAAGAGTTCGCTGCTTCTGCAGTTTTTCTGTGTATATAATGTATTTGTGCACATGGGGGTGTGCATGCACATGTGTGTGCTTAATAGAGGTCGTGGTTCAATGTGGGTGGTCATCTAGGTATGCATGCACATGTATGTAATTATCTGTAGAGGCCAGGGTTCAACATGGGGGGGTCTTCTTGCCCTATCTTTCAGATATCTCTTACTGAATTCGGCATTCTTGGTTTAGCTAGACAGGCTGTCCAGTAGCACTGGTTGTACTCGGACACTTAACATTTGGAGCTGTTTCCTAGCTCTATTTTGTCACAGTTTTGTCAATTTGGTGGGCAAATGTCAGTATATTTTCTGTTATCTGCATCTTCTGTCGTTACATTGTTTTATTTCGGTGCAGGGTCTATTGGTCTGATTAGCCTACATGTTCTCTTGCTTTTTATATCATTCATTGTAAGCTCAATTATGCTTTGGTGGCAGTCAGTTTCCCAGATCTCAGTGGCCTTACATATGAGCTAACTAACTCTTGCTGAGGCTGAATCCAGAGCAGCTTAGTGTCAGCTTTCTGAACATCCCTTTCTTTCTAGTAGCCAGGCTGACTCACTTGTCACTACCTGTGTCCTTCCTACCAGTGAAAATGCTGACAAGACTGTTGAGAGCTGAGGTGTGGCCCTTTCTTGTTCTGATCCTACCTAAGAATGAGCTAAAAAGCCTCTGCTTACATACAGAGCACACCCACATGGGTGCAGGGTAGCTCAGCACCATACACACATGAGCGGAGCAGCTTCACCAACTGGCCTCCGCCTGCCCATTCTTCCCAGCTCCAGTTCCCTGCCTCTAAGTCCACTGCTTAGAACTGGGTTTTTGTTTTGTTTTGCTTGTTTGTTTTGTGGTGTCACCTGCAAGTCTTCTGTGTCCTTTGCTTATGAGAGAGCAAGTCTAGCCTCACTCACTCCTCTGCTATCTGCTCCGCAGGTTAGTGGCTTTTTAAAAACCATCTTGGAATGAGTTAATTTCAAATATGTTTGTTTTAAATGGACGATCTTTTCCTTTGTTCACGTTTCTGTTGACGTCTATGCAAGGAAACCTCTGTGTCTTATTTTCTCTTGCTGGTCTGCCAGTCTTCTGCCTGTACCCTCCCCACCACTGTGAGGTAACAGGTCCAGTGGGAGGTTTGCTGGCTAAGGGGAAAGGGCGGGTGTATGTTCAGAGGATGTGTGTAAGAAGTGAGTGTGTGGGTATTGGTTCTTTATGTGGCACATATGTTAATCTTAAGTCAGTGGTTTTGCAGATTCGTGCTTGTATTTCACGAAACCCAAAGGCTACCAAACATCTTTGAGTCTATTTTCCTATGATTGCATGTGTGTCAGTGTTGCTTTGTTTAGCCAGAAGTTATTTAGACTCATACATTCTAAATCATCCTTTCTCTAAAGTTTAAAAAAATTCTTTTCCCGAAAATCCCCTCATAATCATCAATATTTTCATATTCAGAATACAGGGAATTTTTTAATGGAATTTCAAGTGAAAAATGTTCCTTCAGAAAGGATGGCAACCCAGAAGATCCTGTCTGTAATAGGAGAGTGCCTTGACAATTTCGGCCCTGGCTGCGTGGGTGTTCAGAAGATACTCAATGCTCGGTGTCCACTGGTGAGATTCTCCCATCAGGGCTCTGGATTCCAGTGTGATCTGACTGCTCACAATAGGTATGACCTGGTAAACGGACTCACTTAGATGTGACTGTGCTGAGCTGTTAGCTCAGCTCTTCTTGTTTATATAGTAGCTCAGAGATCTTTTACACACACTTCACAAATGAGTGGTTTCTTTGTTTTAATATGAATTCACTAACTGGGGTGTAATGGCACATACCTGTAATCCCTGTTCTGGGGAGTGTGAGTCAGGAGGATTGTAGTTGTCACTGGTTTTAAGAATGTTGCCTTGGCAGTGAATGTGTTTGATACTGGAGAATTTGCACTGAACTGAATATTGGGAACGCATAGCTTTGAGGCAGGGTTTGATGTAAGTCAGGCTGGACTCCAGCCTGCTCTAGAGCTGGAGCTGGTCTTCAGCTCCTTGTCCCCTCTCCCCCACCTCCCATGTAGCCTAATTTGCAGATGCTTGCCACCAAGCCTGTCCACATAATGCTTTTGGTTTAATCATTGTATTCAAAATTATAGGCAGAAACAGTGAGGTACTTAGAGCTGTTTTCAGGTGTGTCTTTTATTTGACCCTTGTGTCTTAACTTGGGGTTTGAAGTTTTTATTTTTAACTTTTCTGTTTTGAAGTATTGCTTTGAAAAGTTCCGAACTCCTTTATATATATGGCTCCCTGGATTCGAGAGTAAGAGCTTTGGTGTTCAGTGTGCGATGCTGGGCTCGGGCACATTCGTTAACAAGCAGTATTCCCGGTGCTTGGATTACAAACTTCTCCCTAACAGTGATGGTCATCTTTTTCCTCCAGAGAAGATCACCCCCCATTCTTCCTACTCTGGATTCCCTAAAGTCTATAGCAGGTAAGACTAAAAGTGACTGTCTATCTTTTTGACACTGGATAGACGTTTACCCTGTAGAGTCAAAGCACATATATTTGTAATTTATGTCATTTACATCTCTTATTTTTAAATCTAAAAATACACGGATGTAAATTTTAATTCTGATTTTCAGACTGATTAGCAGTTCTCTTATAACACATTGTAGGTATAGTTGTCAATTGGTTCAAAGCAGAATTTTTGCTTACTTTTTAACTTTTAGTTTTAAAATTGCCATGAAAGTATGTTTCTTAAATGAATGTCTGTTAATATGTGGTAGAAATCACTCTGAGGTGAACTTATCAAATGTTTTTTCCTGTTTCCATGTTTAGAGTTACAGCATTATACTTGCTGATTTCCATAAGGCTAATATTAATGCTGATTTAAAAGTCTGTGGCTAAGAGAATGTCAGTGTTAAACTCAAAGCTGTAGGACGTCTTGGGAACCCTGTAGTTACCAACTGGGCGGCTTTCATGTCCTGATCTCTTCTCAGCCTCTCATTTAGAACACACAATAGCCCTACCAATTCTTTCTCTTTAAAATGATTGTTTTCTTGCTTGTTTATTTAATTCCTGGAGCACCCTTCAGAACCTCTAGAATTTTGTAAACCACCGCTTAGTACCTAGGTAAGGTGAAAGCCTACACTTTCAGTGTTGCATACATGCTCTTCGTGACCTTCCTCTTGACCGTCCGTCACCTTTTCCCTTTCTCCTGGGGCCTCTTCTCTTGCTGGTGTCAGGTGATTGTGCCTTCCCTGTCCCTGCTCATTCACCTCTCCCCGCCATGCCTGCTGTGCTCTCTGTCATACCACCACGGAGAACTGCCACGAGATGAGTCAGGACAGCAGACAGGCCCCATACTGCGTGACTCCCATTTGCCAGGCTTACCTGGCTTTGCTTCTTGCCTTGCAGGAAGTGGTACCCTGTGTGTCCATGGGCTAAACATACATACAAGTATGCTTCCAGCTGTATACTGTTGGAACCATGTAACTTACTGCAGGAATTGCAGCTGTGTTCTCTGGGGATACTACCCTGCCAACTCTTAACAACAGAGCTGTGATTTTTACCTGTTTATTTCTTATGTAAAAACCACCATTTCAGTATATATCCTCTCAGATCTGACTTTTTCAGCATTATCTTTGGGAGCCACATTGATAGTAGTGTGTTTGTGAATTACTTATTTCCATTGAGGAGGGCAGCATAGGTAAGATAAAATATCTTACCTATGCATGGGTTATTTGGAGAAACAGGTGGTGGTGGAAGGACATCGCTAGCAGAGGGATCAGTGGTAAAGATACTAAGGACGTAAGCAGGGTGAGAGATGTGCTTGTGCACAGCCAGTTTAAATAGGATGCTCACCTTTACTCCTCTTCTGATGCCGTCACATGTCAGTTTGAACACACTAACGGTTACTCATGATCCTCTCACTTTATTCATAAGGCCACAAGCCCTCACTCTGCCCAGGTCACCTTAGAACTTGTTAAGACACCTTCTGTAGTTCTGTGGGGAGGGGATACACACCTCCATTCCATGGACCCCTGCTACCCCTGTTTCTCCAAAGGAAGACTGTACAGTCCCATCTTCTTTAATAGAGAAAGTGAGTGTGCCATCTCCAGGTCTCATCTTCATGCCTGCCCTTCAGTCTCGGAGGAAACGCTCTCTCTGGTATTTTCTGGGCTATTCTATGTGTCTGTCTTGTTTGCGATGACAGTTGTTCCGTAGCATAGTCATGAATCAGCTGTGTACCAAAATGTAGAACTACCTAAAAGCCACATTCTGAAGGCCTTCCAGAGTATTGTCAGCAGCTCTGTATGAGGGACTCGGGCCCCTTTCTACAAACATTGGACCTGTTGACTCCACTTTCTGAAAGTCCCACTGATGCATAGGATTTGATTCTTTTGGGGTTTACCCTCTAATTTCAAAGAATCTGAATAAATCAGCTGTTTCTTTAGTAGATTGAACTTTTGAAACTTTGTAGACTTTGCCTAACCCTAGGTGATGAGGGTGTTCTTGAAGTTTCTTTGGTAAGTTTTATGTTTTACATTTAGTCCTGTTATCCATTTCAAGTTAGTTCTTTTTGGCATGTGAATGTCCAGTTATACTTAGCACTGTTTGCTTTTAAAGCAGGGTACACTTTCTCCATCGAGTTCTTTTAGTACCTTCACCAAAAATCAATGACAATAAATTGTCCATATTCGTGTGTGTCTATTTCTGTCCTGACGTGTGTCTTCAGGTGCTGTCTGTCTCCCCTTTGAGCAATACTGCAGTAGTTGGTTTCCGTAGCACTGTAATGCTTACTGTGGCATAATGTGATTGCTACAGGTTCATTCTGTTCAAACCTGCCTATGTCTGTCTACAAAGAATTCTGCTAGGTACTCAGAAGAGTTGATGTCTTACTAGGTTTAGTCCAGTTATTTGTGCTTTTAATTAATTTAGTTGACAGTTTCATAAATATATAATATATTATGGTCACGTGTCTTCTCCTGCACTCGTCCACTCCTTTCCCTTTTTCCCACCAGATCTTCACCCCACTTTCATTTTAGTAGTCAAGGTGAACGTGTCTATCCTGTCAGACAGTGTCCATGTTTGGGTGATATTTAAAGTAGGAAAAAAACAGAGAAAACCAAACCGTTTATCAGGCTTGAATGCTAAAATGTGGAAAAAACAAAGATGATCTTACCTTAAGTCAAATTGCCTTTGAGTTTCAATATTTTCTATGAAATCTTTTTAGTGAAAAGGAACACTGGGCTGGCTAGTCTTATGTCAACTTAACACAAGAGTCACCTGAAAGAAGGGGCCCTTAATTGAGAAAATGCCTCCATAAGATCTGGATATAAGGCATTTTCTTAATTAGTGACTAATGGAGGAGGGCCCAACTCATTATTGGTAGTTCAGTCTCTGAGCTGGTGGTCCTGGGTTCTATACAGGAAAGCAGGCTGAGCAAGCCAGTAAGCGGCGCCCTTCATGGCCTCTGCATCAGCTCCTGCCTCCAGGATCTTCTGTCTTGATTTCCTTTGGGGATGAACAACACTGTGGAGGTATAAGCTGGTTTTTGGTCAAGATGTTTTTATCTCAGCAGTAGAAACCCTAAGATAAATACATCAGTAGAGAAAGTCTCTACAAACGGCAGCTTAAAAAGTAAATAAGATAAAGTAAAAACATACAAACAAGTAGAAAAAGCAGCTGAAGGGAAAAGAGCACAAGAAATACACACAAATGCTGGGACACACATATTTGCACATACAGAAAACACATAAAAACAAAATTGGAAAGCGTAATATATAAGCAAAAGATCTGTAAGGGGAAAATGTCCAGACATTGTGAGACAAAAAACCTCCTAAGATAGCACTGAGCTTGTTTTATGTTAGCCATATACTACTGGGTGTGGTTTGTGTATCCAGTGAGACTGCATTGGGAAAACCTTTCCTTTTTGATTGGTCATCAGTTGGAGATAGCTTCTGGTGGACTAGGAATGGGGACTTGGGTTTCATTTCCCTCAGCCCTGGGTCCCCATCTAGCTTAGACCTGTGTAGGCCCTGTGCATGCTGCTACGGTCTCTGTTGAGTCCTTACGTGACTCAGTCCTGTTGTGTCTATAAGGCTTTGTCTCCTTGGTGTCTTTATCCTCTCTGTCTCTTAAGATCTCTCTGCCTCCTCTTTGGAGTTCCCTGAGCCCTGAGGGGAAGGATTTGGTGAAGCCCTCCATTTAGGATGGAGTGTTCCCAGGCCTCCCGTTCGCTGTATTTGTTCCCATCTGCAGGAGGAAGGTTCTCTGGTGATGAGCAAGATACTGATCTACGAGTATAGCAGAGTGTCACTAGAAGTTATTGCTACCTTCTTTTAGGGGTATTTGGTTTTTCCCTTAGGCCCATGGCCTATCTAGTCTCAGGTTCTTGGCCACCCAGGCAGTGTTGGGTGAGAGCTCTATCGAATAGAATGGGCCTAATTCCCATCAGATAGTGTGGTTGATTGTTCCCACAACTGTAGTGCCACTATTGCACTCGCATATCATGCAGGCGTCACCATGGTAGATCCAAGAGTTTGTAGCTAGCTTGGTCTTTACTTTTCTCCTCTGGTAGTATACAGAGTACCCTCTAGTACCATGAACACTAGTCAACAGGAGTGAAGGGTCCTTGTAGGTACCAGCCTGGCTTCTGTGTGATTAGTGAGCTATGTAGATGGTGTCTTCAGCAGTAGGCCTCACTATCAGTTGTAGAGAGCAACCAATAGCCTTAGCAGTAGTCTGGGTTGTTTAGGGGTTTCCATGGGGCCCCTTTGTTAGTAATGTTATAAATTAGAGACACATTCGGGGGGGGGGGGAGGGAAACACAGCTGCTAAAAAACAGTAAATATGTTTGACTTATGCTGTGTCACAAAACATATGATATGAGCTTGGCATGGTGGCACATTCCATTAATCCTTGTACTTGGGAGGCATAGGCAGGCGGATCTCTGAATTTGAGGCCAGCCTAGTTTATAGAGTGAATTCCAGGACAGCCAGAGCTACACAGAGAAACCCTGTCTCAAAGTGGGGGTATACACACACACACATACACACACACTATAAATATATATAATCTGTTGTTACTTGACATATTAAAGTGTGTATATATATATATATATATATATATATATATGTATATATATATATAAAAATTTCAAAGAAGTAGAAGTGTTTATATAACTGGGTGGTGATGCGTTGGCTTTGTGTTGTTGCCCGTGGTAAGGCTGCACACAGTAGTGGAGGATACACGGTTAATTTTATAGGATATAGACATGAGCAGAAGAGGAAGAGGTGGCTCCCTCTGTTTCTTCCCTTCACGGGCATGTATGCCCTCAATGTGTGTTCACTACCTCCCGAAATCCCCAAGCCGAGAATAAGTCTCTAACACATGGGCCTTTGGAGGACACTCCAGATTCAAACTGAACAGTTGAACGAATAACATTACAAGGGAATATCTCAGTAATATAGATCTTATTTTGTAAAAAATGTAAAAGAAACATAAAAACAGAGAGATGGGATTGAAGGAACCTTACCTTTTTCTAGTTTTCCCTTGGGAATTATGGACATCTACAGTCATTCAGATTATAGTGTCCGTTATAGAATAGATATGATTGTGGGTCAGACTGGGAGAAGGATAATCACAGGAGAGTGGCCTTTTTACTCCTGCACTGGGGCAGTCTGACCTCACGCCTGTAGTCAAGGTGCAGTCAGGTGGGTTTCAATGGAGGTGGCTTGTATTAGGAAGTACTCAAATAGGAGGTGGCTGCTGGTCGGCCTTGTGAGATTGGAGTTTGTTTTTGAGAAACATAATGTACATTGTATACTGGGACTTGGACTAGGATACCTGGTAGATTTTATGGTACCCGTGGCCTCAGCAAAAATAAGGAAAATGACTCCATCTCATAAAAAATAAATAGTAAATGCTAGTAGGAAAGTAAATGCCTGGTTTAATGTATGCTTTCTTAGTTTGTTTCCTGAGTTATAAATTCTGATGACTCTGGAGTTGTCTGATAAATTAACTTTGTAAACCCTTCTAGAACAACTAGTTTGAATCATAGCTTCAAACAGGGTTAAGGATGGGAAAGGAAATCAACTGCTGAGTAAGGATTTTCCAAAGTTTATTTAGTGGAAGGTAGAAACTGCCTGTTTTCCTGTATAACTAGAAAACTCATTACTTCAAAGGATGGGTTAAAATCTTTGAGTTGCTAGAAGCTAACTTTAGTACAATGAAGGAAATGCAACATTGTTTCCACTGTTGTGTGATCATTTCAGATCCTTTGTAAGTGGAGTTTTAAAATCTGTGAACTAACAGATTTTAACATTGATATGCTAGGACATTGGTGTTTAACTGGGTTAATTCCTAGTTCTGAAGGAGGAAATACCTTACATGATGAAACTCTCTTTCTGTGCATTTAAGATGCTGAAGATAGATGTATTCTAGAGGGGAACAATTGTACGTTCATCCGGGATGTGAATAAAATTCAGCCTTCTGGAAACACAGAAACATTAGGTAAGTCTTTCTTCTTTTTTTCTTGTTCCTTTTTGGGTTCTGACAGATTTTCTTCTAATTTTATTTTATTTTCTTGCAGAATTACTACTAAAGGAATTTTTTGAGTATTTTGGCAATTTCGCTTTCAATAAAAATTCCATAAACATTCGACAGGTAAAGACTTCGTCAGCATTTGTGTAAACTGGCTGTCTGCTGTACTGGTTTCCTCATTCGATTCATTTTTAAAGCACTTTAAGGAATGCTTAGGTCTGAGTAACAGTCATGAGATGGAACTGAGATGGGCTGTGGCACTTGACTGAGTTCAGCATCCTTGGAGCTGCAAGAACAGGAGGCAGCTCTGGCATCTGATGTTGTTACAGTACATGGTCTGTTCTTAATGCTAAGACTGTATCCCTTAAGATGTGGGATAACAAGCCTGGAGTTTACATAGTTGTTTAAGCTGCAGATGTGCCCAGTGGAAGAATTTGTCCTATTTTGAGACAAGCTTTGTCATGTATACCCCAGATTGGCCTTGGACTTGGGGTACTTTTGCCTCCACATGCCAGTGCTGGGATTACAGGCATGTGCTAGTGCCCTGATTCCAAGTCCCAAGGATAGATAGATCTGACTGCTTCCCTCACTTCAGCAGTTGGGGCTTAATTTGGTACATGCCACTTTACAAAGATTGACTTTATATTCTCTCTCTCCTCCCCCCTTCCCCTTCCATCTCTTGATTCACTCTTTCCTTTTGAAGTAGAAGTTTTATTTTGTAAAGAGGGGTTTTTATTGATGCCTAGTCCAGATTCCTGTTACCTAAGCATTGACATCATCATTCATAGATCATAAATCTAAGTAATTGTTTTTAGAGAAGACTCGTACACTGTGGGACGATAGCAGCCTGGTCACACCCGCACTCCTGTAAATGCCTGTGTGCCCAAGACCCTTGGGAAAGCAGTTCTGTGACTTAGGTTCATCCTGGGTGTGCCTGGCAGCTAAGTCCTTACATATGTGTCTTTTCTCTGTAGGGAAGAGAGCAAAATAAACCTGATTCGTCCCCTCTGTACATCCAGAATCCTTTTGAAACCTCTCTCAACATAAGCAAAAATGTGAGTCAGAACCAGCTACAAAAATTTGTGGAATTAGCCAGAGACAGTGCCTGGATTTTGGAACAGGAAGATAAGGATCAGCCTTCTCCTTCGAGTAGGCAGCCCTGGGGACTGGCTGCCCTTCTGCTGCCACCCGGGGCAAGTCATACATCTCTATTCCGGAAGAAGAAGAAAAAGCCGATGAGTGAGAAAGTCAAAGGCTTGTTGGCATCTATAAAAACTAACTGCCCTGACAGTTCCACAGATACCAGTGGAAAGGGAGCAGTCAGTACTCAAGCATAATGGCAACTCTTTGGACTTCTGGGAAGAACAGCCACCAGATGTTGACAGGCCTTAACATTTATGTTTCTCTTGTCATCACTCTTTTACTTGATCTGAAGTTCTGAATATTCCTTCTGATCAGGTGGAGTTTTTTTAAAATATCAGTGGCAAAAAATTTGCAAAGACATATTTCAACTCTGCAAAGTGAATGGTAAAATGAATTTTATCAGCAACCTGGTTGATACTTCTGTCACTCTCTGGTTGGAAATCATTTCAGAACCCTTTCCGTTATCTTCGTACGTAGGTGATGAACGCAATAAAGCTCCAAACTTTGGTAGTCCTCTTTAGTGTCTGCTTTCTGTTTTTCAGTCAAAGTTCTCTTACTAGGTGTTTTGTCTTCTGATTAGTGTGTAGAGCAACGGGCTTGTATCCTGTCAGGCTCCTCATGCAAACTTTGTTGATTCCCTGCCCCTCCCACTTCTCTTCCCCCACCTGCCCTCAGTTGGATGTTGCTTCATGTATGAATGACTGCTCTGCTGCTCTGTCCCTACCTCTCCTGTAGGGCCTCCCCCCAAAGGTCCCCAGAGTTCCCTCATCTGTGCCTCATGCATGCTTTACACTAATATCAAAAGTGAACCCAAGGGTCACACAGGAGAGGGAAGGTGCGGATTTATCCTCCTGGATCTGGGTACTTCAGCAAGCAAAGTTCCCCCATTCCCAGTTCAACAGGTTGGGTTTGATTTCCCAAACTGTGTCTCTAACACATAAAAATGCAGACACTTCAGTCACTGCATTCTGTGTTCTGATCAGATGTATAGAATTGTGGATATATTGCACTTTGAAGTCAAATTTTATTTTTGTTTTCAAGAATAAAACCCTATTTCTACTTAATTGTGATAACCATATTTTTTTTTAAGATTTATTTATTTATGTGAGTACACTGTAGCTGTCTTCAGAAACTCCAGAAGAGGGCATCAGATCCCATCATCATCATTGCATCAGATGGTTGCAAGCCACCAAGTGGTTGCTGGGAATTGAACTCAGGACCTCTGGAAGAGCAGTCAGTGCTCTTAACCGCTGAGCCACCTCTCCAGCCCAACAGTATTTCTAGTATTTCTTCACTTCTGCGTTTGAGATCTCTCTGTGTAAGAAACAGTACATACACAGAGAGATCTATTCTACATTGTACTCTGTAGCTTTCCTTGTGAGATGGAGATGGTGCAGAGTTTAGAAGCTGACTTCATGGTGGGTCACTGTCCTTGACTACAGAATGGGAGTAGTAATAGTGCCCTCTGCCATCGGCTACATAACGGTTTAGCCGAGGTACAAGGAAGGTGCTGGTCAAATCCTGTACACAGTGTTACAGGCTGACACAACCCCTTTAGCTGTTGTGTACACATACACAAGCCAGATGCTTAATGACAAACTTTGTAGCCTTTGTAGGGCCAGGGACAAGCATTCACTCCTGTTCTCTAAGATGTGTGCACATGCAGCCTGCTGGTGATTTATCATTAATGTTATCCGTGAAACTGTGCCATTTTACACCCCTGAGGTCCATGTTGGTCCCTGTAGTCTTAGCACCTAGAGGGATGCTCAGCCTGCTCTCAGCAATGCTCCTGCTCTTGCTTTTGACTAGGGACATTGGGGACGGAACCCCAGGTCTAGTGTGTCCTGGGCAAGCTCTTGTCACGAGATAAAGTCTAGCCCCTACTACTCATTAGAGTTCATAGTCTTTAATCTTTTTCCTGCTATTCAAAATTTAACCATAGAGCTTGTAGTGGTAAACTTTTTAAAATTTTTGGACAGAATTCTAATGAATTAGAATATTTTGGGAAAGTCTTCCACTGAGTGTTTCTGAAGGGAGTGTGCCCACAGACTGTGACCTCACATCTGAAGGCAGGCCAGTGGCAGTTTTCTTCTACTGGTGTCCAGAATATGCCGCTTTCGTTTGTTCTTGAAGCTCATTTAGTTGACATAGAGCTTTGTGTTAATTTAAAAGCAACTACTTAGAATTTCTAACTGAAATGGTTCTTTTTCCCTAATCACAGGTGTTTGACCAGAAATTTACTTTTGTGTTTTTTAAATTTAGAGTTACTTAAGCACATAAGGTGTGTGTATATGTTAATATTCTTTTTTTTTTTTTTAAACTTACAGCTTTTTTTGTCTTATCTCGACACTGATAATCTGTCTTTTCCCATTAAGATGTGGGTATGTGATGAATTTTAATGTATGAAATTCTGTTACTGAGATAGTCTATGTCGCTCTGGCTGGCCATGGACTCACTACGGAGCAAAAGATGAGTTTGAACTCATGAGTCCCTGCCCCTGTCTCCCAAGTGCTAGAATTACAGATGTGAGCCACTATACCTGGCTAAAAAATTTTAACATGCAATTTTAAAATAAAGGTCTTATGAACTTTTTTGCTATCACCTTCCTGTTACAGCGAAGTGGGTGTTTTGTTCTTGTGGGGTGTGTATGTTGCTGCTGTTGCTGTGTGTGTGTGTGTGTGTGTGTGTGTGTTTTGTTTTTTGATAGGTACCAGGATCAATTGATGCCCAAGACCTTGTACACTCCATTTAGGCTGCCACTCTACCATTGAGCTACAGCCCAGTCCCATAGTAAATAGTTTAAACTGTATTTAACTGAATACAGACTACAGACTACAGGTAACGTACTTCCTCACAGTTTACACTGTATTTAACTGAATACAGACTACAGGTAACGTACTTCCTCACAGTTTACACTGTATTTAACTGACTACAGACTACAGGTAACGTACTTCCTCACACCTTTAGTATATCACAGCCCCGTGTGGGGGTGTGGGGGTGGTGGGAGCAGAATTGACCCTCAGTCACTCCCCACTTCTTTTTTTGAGACAGGCTTACCCATTTAACTTGGTACCCACCTGTTTGATTTGCTAGACTGGGACAGCAAGCCCCACAGATCCTCTGGTCTCTGTTTCTAGTACTGGGATTACAGATGCACACTGCCATCTCCAGCTTCTGTGTGAGTACTGGGATCAGACTCTGGTCCAAGTGCCTCCTCTGCTGGCCGAGCAATCTCCCTAGCTCACAGACAGGATTTTGTTTGGTTTTTTTAAATTATAAGAATGTATGAGCAACTTGGCAATGGTCTTACTGAATTAAAACTACATGGATAAGGACAAGCACCCAGGCCGTTTCTAAGGTGTCACTAGGCTTTCCTTGTGTAGTTTTCATCTGTCATAGCTTTATTGAATATTTGAAAATAATTTTGGTAGATTACCTATATCAAATTGATCTGAGCTCTTCGTTTCCAAGGTTCTATAGCCCAGTAGAATAAATCCTGAGATTATTGCCCACGTTAGGAAATTTAATAATTAGCCAGAAATGGTCTAGAAATTGAGAAGTAGCCTCAGGCAGTCTGGGAAAACAATGCACCTGTCCTTTGTGGCCAGAAGTGTCAACTGCGTGGGAGAAGGGAAGTAAGGACAGCGTCTCTTTTAGGGTGTGCCTTTTCTTTGTCTACACTATAGGCAGACGAGGGCAGGATTAGATTTTTCAAGCCTTCCCATGTTCCTAGAACTTCATAGCCTTAAAGAAAGGCTATTTTGAACTCCTAGCCTGCTGGTGTGACAGTAGAGGAAGGCTGTATTTGCATGTCTGAGAAAGAAGAGCAGAGACATCTGCAGCAAAGCCACAGGAAGGTACAGCCGTGGAAAGGCAGCAGCTCCACTATGAGCTCTCTGCTTCCCAGAGCTTGGCATTGGATAGTGAGTAGCTGCCACTATTCAGTCTCTGCTAACTGGTAAGAGATCACTCAAAACACTATAGCTAGAATAGTGTGACGTGATAGGATCACTAGGGTACATAGGGAGGGAATGGGGATTGTCCCAGGAAAGGAAACAAGAGTCAGGAGAGTGTTAGAGACCAGGAAGTCTACATTACTGCTTAGAGTTGAGTAAAGCTGTTGTGCTGGTTTGTTTGTTTTTTTTCCTTGTTTGTTTGTTTTTTTCCAATTTAATTCAAACCTAGACATATCTGGAAAGAGGGAATTTTCAATGAGAAAATGCCTCTATAAGATTGGCCTGTACCAGTCCGTTGAACATTTTCTTGATTAACTGTTGATGTGGAATGGCCCAGTCCACTGGGCAATGCCACCCTGGGCTGGTGGTCCTGGATGTATAAGACACAAGCATGCCAGTAAGCATCAGTCTCTTGGTTTCTGCTTCAGTCCTGCCTTCAGGTTCCTGCTTGAGTTCCTGCCCTGATGTATGAGATGAACTAAATCTTTCCTCCCAGTGTTGACTTTGGTCATGGTATTTAGTAGAGCAATAGACATAACTGAGTCTTGAAAGACTGCTGACTGTAAGATGGTATTTTCCATGGTAACGACTTTGTGCCAGGGCATAGTGTTTGCAGTGGGTCATTAACTTCAATCAACTAGACTTAATAGCAAAGGCTCCATCACTAACTTAGATGAAGTTTGGCCTAAAGATTTGCATGCCTCTTTCTCCTTCATGTGTTTTTGAAGAGAAGACCCTCAGCAGGAAGTACAGGGATCATAGGATTTCGTGTGAAGTCTTGTTAACAAGGATTTCTTAGTAATACATACTTGGAAGAGGAGAAAACATAGAAATCATTTTCACCTTGGTATGGCACTGATATGTTTATTTGAAATGTTTAGGAGGTTCTTTTGGTTTCCATGCTAAATCCAGTTCTTTGCAGATACACATTGCAAGAGGATACAGACATGATAGTGATCCTCAAGAATTCCCATGGAATAGCTCTAAGACAGTGTCCCGTTGCAAAGAAAGTCCTTGATCTGTAGGATCTGTGACTCAAGATAGATAAAATCCCCTGATTATTAAAGATAACGTTTGCCTTTTAAATGTGATGCTACCCCTCTATGGTGTATCCACTCACCTTTACTTACTCATTGTCTCTAAAGGAGAATTTTGCTTTTTAAAAAATGTCTATTACATGAGAATGTATGTTAAAACATTTTCCTTCTACAGTAAAAACAAGTTATTATTATCATGATATTAGTATCATGATAGCTCTAGGAAAAGGCAGTGCTTCAGAGGCCTTGTAGCTGTGGGATGGAAGTTAAGTAGGTGATACTGAATATACTGTCTTATTGTTTTCAAGCCTTTTGTAGTTGCTGTTTCTTGCATGAGAATCTCCAGCCCATAAAGGTACCACAGCCTTGGAGGAGCAAAGACAGGCAGATTCTAGAGATTGGCTACCAGCCGGTCTAGCTGAAGAGCTCCAGATCCAGATCCAATCTGAAGGGACTAAAGGGAGTGGGAGAGGAAGACAGCGGCACTGGCCTCTGGCTTGCACACAGACTTGTGCACCCACACACTCATGCACAAACATACCCACTCATGTTGGGAATAGTGCCCAATCCTGCAGTCCCTGCACTTGGGAGGCAGCAGTGGGAGGGTTGAGAATTCAAAGCCAACCAGGACTCCATTGAGACCCTGTCTCAAAAACAAAACAGCAACGAAAGTATCACATGTAACTTGACACATGACATCTGTACAGGGATACATACGTGTTATCTACATGTTGAACATCATATCAATGCTCTGAAAGCTCTTCACTGCAGAGCATTTCTAGTTTTGAATTTTGGGTTAGGGATGCTCAGTGGGTAAGATCTCTGTAGTCATACCCATCCAAGTACCTGAAATCTGAAGCGCTCTGATCCCACCATTTTGGATTAGCGATGCTCAATCTGTGCCATACCTAGAGTTCATCAAGTCTAAATTAACGACACTCTAGGTTGTTGCTTCGTCTGGCTTTATTTTGCAGTGTGCAGCGTTGAGGACTTACCATGTTGCATGCTGTTGAATCAGATGAAGCAATGTAATGAGCACATGAGCACATCATGAGTCTAGTGTGCATTGTGTCCCCTGTCACTAACACTTTCAATGTGTCACTTGGTAAGGTCTGATCAGGAAGCCTCTCCTGTGACAGTTGCTGGATCTGGGCTCAGAGGAATGCATCTGTGCTTCTCATTAAACTTAGATATGTTTATTCTGCCTGGGCTGAGCAAGAAGGCATGTTCTTTCTATTCTGCCCTCTTAAAACTGACCATAGAAGGTAGTCCTCAGAGGAAGCAGGCTCACTAGTAATCACATCGAACTTTATATGGATAAAGTAGACTGAAAGGGATAGTGAGCCCGCAGAGATCCTTTGCGAGTTTGCACGGTTAACTCATGGCGAAGGGTTTGAATTATAACTCACTGGCTTGTCACCTGTGTTTCAGTCTAAACAAATTACATTCATTTTCATTCTCTTATTATTTCAGTAGCATGCCAGTGTCACTGAAACATAGACCCTTCTTAACAATTGATCACCCCTAAGGAACAGACACTAAGGTTGACTAATACCAGTCTTCTGAGGAGCACCATGACTCCCCAAGTGCCTTTTCTTGAGTAGGACCATTTACTTATGGCCTTTATTTTCAAAAATTACCCTGGCTCCATTTACCTTTATTCTAAGCATCCAACTACATCTGTTAAACTTTTTTGTTTACTTCCCCTTCTAAGTCTCTCCTTTTATCTCTGTGTTTACTTCTGACTTATATTACAAAATACCATTTTTTACATCTAACTTAAGATCTATTAAACAGTATTTTAATTGAGTTTTTTGTTTCTTGTTTTCTTTCTCAGTTCTACACTTTTGCCACAAAACCTTCCAATTTGGTTTGAATTCTCAACTCAAATACCTGGTCTTCTCTTCCTGTACACAGGAGCTTGACCAAGCCAGCTCAGTCAGTCAACAGGTTCTCCAGTACAGGAGTGAGGATTAAAAAGAAAAAAAGACAATTAGACAACATTTTAGCAGGACCCCAGCCAGTTCTAAGGCTGAGACAGGTTTATTTCTTCCCAATCTGCTTTTATACCATTTTAATTACATGCAAGTTATAAGGTTGAGCAGTACAATAAACACAAATAATCAAGGAACAACCAAGGCTATAAGCAAAGTCCTTCTAAGGGCTTATCAGGATGACCAAAATATCTGAGTCTACTCCCCGGTCCTAGCCCAAAGTCATATTCATGCCTGAAGCCTAATTCTTTGTTCTAGCCTAAAATTAGATTCCTGCCTGAACTTACTTCCCTGTTCTAGCCTAAAATTAGATTCCTGCCTGAGCTTACTTCCTTGTCATAGCCTAATGTCAGATTCCTGCCAAGCAGCCCCAAAAGCTCTCCTCAGTGTCTCCCACACCTGTCTCCCTGAAAAGATTGGGCTCTCCTGCAGTTTACTTCTGATCAGACTTGTAGTGTTTCACCCCTTGAGCACTCCTAGTATTCAAGCTGCTGGCTTTTTTCCCCTCTACTTTTTTCTCAGTTGTAGCAGTGGCTCTTACACATCTGCTCTGCTTTTTCTAGAAACCCCTGAGGTCCATTGACCCCAGCCTCTGGGTCCCTGTATGGGACCACACTCCCTGTATGGGAGTGTGTATTGCTCAGGGACTTCCATTCCTTGTAAGGGAACTCCAGTGCTCACTAGCAGCATGTTCGAAGCAAACATCTGACTGGAACCACACCTACTCTTATCCAAGCAGGGAAGATGCCCTCCTTTAGAAATCCAGCATTGCTAAACTTTGACTTCCAGCCTGTGGTTTTTCTCATAGGATTCTGCCCATGGGAGTTCAAGGCTGAATGTGTGCCATGTGTGAATGTATAGAAATGCCATATATGGGGCTGGAGAGATGGCTCAGCAGTCAAGAGCACTGATTGTTCTTCCAGAGGTTCTGAATTCAATTCCCAGCAACTACATGGTGGCTCACAACCATCTGTAATGAGATCCGATGCCCTCTTCTGGTGTGTGTCTGAAGACAGCTGCAGTGTACTCACCTACATAAAATAAATCTTTAAAAAAAAATGCCATATATGTGTGCCATGTATATATGCAGTGTATGATGAATGTGTACATTGAGACACTTCAAACAACCAAGAAGTAGATGTTTTCTTCCAGTTTGTCAAAATACTTGTCTTGGCAAAGATAAAGAATGAATAAAAGAATGAATAAATTCTTCTTTTAAAAATGTTCCGATTTGTAAGAGAGAAGTTAGCGGTTGGAGAGATGGCCATTAAGAGCACTTTCTGCTCTGTGGGTTTGGTTCCCAGCATCCACATGGCTACTCACAATCATCTATAACTCCAGTACTAGAGATCCAATGGACTCTTCTGACTTCTGTGGGCACTGGACATGCATGTGGTGCATTTACATACATGCAGGCGAACACACACATAAAATTAAAAAGAAATCTATAAAAAGAGATGTTAGAAAATGTCTTTTCAAATTTTAGCAGAAGTTCTTGGAATGTGTTTTTATTATTTGTTTTACTGGAGATGTGCTATACGTGTCATATAGAGGCCAGAGGAGGATGTTGAGTGTCTCCTACTACCATCTACCTTACTTTTTGAGACAGATTCGCTCACCGAATATAAAGCTTGCTGTTTTGACTTCTGGGGTCCATCTGTCTCTGTTCCCCACAATGTGGTTGCAAGGGTACACAGCCACGGCAGCTTTTATATAGATGCTGAGGATTTAGATTCCGGCCCTTTCACTTGCACAGCAAGCATTCTGGCCCACTGAACCATCTTCGTCCTATTACAGTGTCCTACAGTGAATATTTAAAAGCATTTGTACACAGGTGACATACTTGGGATGTTTGTATATTTTATGAGTCAGTTCTATAATACATAATTCACGTTTCTTGTTTTTCAGTTGTATAAGCAGCCTACATTTGTTGTGGCAACAGAATAGAAAATAGTGTCTTTATATTAGTTTTCCATATATAATTATAATGTGCTACATGTATTTTAGCACTGTTGGATTGCCAGAGACCAAGCAAGTCTACATATTTAATAAATCCATGTGAAAGCTGAAGTTATTTTAAAAGGCAGTGCTTCAAAGGCCTTGGGACTGCCGGTGGAAGCTGTGTTAGGTGATGTTGAGTGTAAAGGCCTTTTGTAGTTCCCATTTCTAAGCCATAGTGGCTGTATTTGATCTTCTAGAGGAAGAAAGATTTGACTGTGATTAAGTGTGTGCAGCAGCATCCTGGAATATATTTTATTCATAAATTAATAAAATATGTGGATCATGATTCAAGAGGCAATACTTTAGGCCTTATACATATCTACAGTCTGTTTAAACCCTGTGCAGCTGAAATCTGTTTTGCCTTAAAAATTAAAAGTTCAGATAACACCAAGAGATACAGAGGACATATTTTCTAAGGCCATCAGAAACATGCCTGTCACACATGGAGTAACATTCTAGAACCAGTAGCTCTAGCCTTTCAGCATAATGTCAGATGTTCTGATGATCAGCAAGTACACTCAGCTTTGGTTCCATGTTCCTCATAGCACCTCTGTGGAGACTTAGACCAAGACCACAAGTGGTAGCCAATAAAAGGTAATGTCTTTTCCTTACCCTTTTACATTCAAAGCCTGTGATTTTTGTTGGGGTTTGGTCTTTTGCTATGTATTGTAATGCTAAATACTGGCCTGCAAGGCCTGGTTGCCCCCCAGGAGCAAGAGAATCTACATGTACACAGAGTAATGCTATGTGACCTTGCTCCTTCATTTAAAACTATTAGTTGAATAAAGATGCCAGCAGCTTATAGCTGGGCAGAAAAGAGATAGGCAGAGTTTGGGTTCCCACGCTAGGGGTCTGGGGAAGACCAGAGAAAGAGGAGGAGAAGGTGGAGAGAGGACAAGATGTCTTGGGGTAGGTGAGTTATAAAAACATGGCCAGGAGGACTGGCCAATTGGAATTGAGAGCAGCCCAGATGGAACATGGCAAGTTATAACTAGGAGTTATTGATAGTGAAGTAGATATAATAGCAAGGGAAGTAGATTCCAATAGCTTAGAAGGTAGGTATCTGCCCAGCTCTAGTGCATTAAAGGCTTATTATAAATATCAAAGTTGTATGTCTTTTATCTGGGAACAGAATGATCAAAGTTGGGGTAGAAACTCCAATATGAGAATAGATATCAACTACAACAGATTTTAATATTACTGAAGAAATGGTGGCAAGGAACCTTTTCAAAGCTCAGAGGTTCGGTCTCTGAGCCCTTGTGGGCCCAGGTTGGTTAGTTGATTCTGTAGGTTTTCTTGTAGTTTCCTTGACCTTTCTGGCTCCTTCAATTCTTCCTCCCCCTCTTCCACAGGATTCTCTGAGCTCCACCTAATGGTTCACTGTGGGTCTCTGTTTCTGTTTCCATGAATTGCTGGATGAAGCCTCTCTGATGACAGTTATGCTATGCTCTTATCTGCAAGTATAGCAGAATATCATTAACAGTGTCAGGGGTGGGCTCCCTCTCATGGCATGGGTCTCAAGATAGACCAGCCATTAATTGGCCATTCCCTCAGTTTCTGCTCCTGTTTATCCCCATACATCTCATAAGCAGGATAAGTGTAGCAGGATAAGTGACCTCCACTGGAAGTCTTGCCTGATCACAGGGATGGTCAGTTCAGGCCCATTATCCCCCATTGCTTAGCTAGCACCTTCATAGATTCCAGGGAGTTTTCATTGTCCTAGGTTTCTAGTTCGTCCCAGAGATGCTTCCCCACCCCTTATTCCAGTTGTATCTCCCAGTACTTTCTCCCTCTGTCCTTACCCCCACCTGATCCCTCCTGTTTCCATTTGAACCCCACCTCTCATTCACCCACAATGTAACTCTTATATACACCTCTATCATATATGAGGTTGGTGAAGATCTTTTCCCATTCTGTAGGCTGCCATTTTGTTCTTTTGACAGTGTCCTTTGCCTTACAGAAGCTTTTCAGTTTCATGAGGTTGCATTTATTAATTGTTGATCTTAGTACCCAAGCTGTTGGTGTTCTGTTCAGGGAGTTGTCTCCTGTGCCAGTGCATTCAAGGTTGTCCCCCCACTTTATCTTCGATCAGGTTAAGTGTGTCTGGTTTTATGTTGAGGTCTTTGATCCACTTGGACTTGAGTTTTGTGAAGGGTGATAGATATGGATCTATTTGCATCATTTGTTGAAGATGATTTCTCTTTATTCATTGCATAATTTTTGCTTCTTTGTCAAAAACCAAGGGTCCATACTTGTGTAGATTTATTTCTAGGTTTTCAATTCCATTCCATTGATCAATCTGTCTGTTCTTATGCAAATATTAGGCAGTTTTTGTTACTATTGCTCTGTAGTACAGCTTGAAATCAGGGATAGTGATGCCTCTGGAAGTTCTTTTATTTTACAAGATTGTTTTAGATACTCTGGGCTTTTTGTTTTTCCATATGAAGTTGAGTATTGTTCTTTCATGGTCTGTAAAGAATTGTGTTGGAATTTTGATGAGAATTGCATTGAATCTGTGGATTGTTTCTGGTAAGATGGCCATTTTTATTGTGTTCATCCTACTCATTCATGAGCATGGGAGCTCTTTCCATCTTCTGGTATCTTCTTCAATTTCTGTTTTCAGAGACTTGAAATTCTTGTCATACATGTCTTTTACTTGCTTGGTTAGAGTTACACCAAGTTATTTTATATTATTTGTGGCTATTGTGAAAGATGATGTTTCACTGATTTCTTTCTTAGCTTGTTTATCATTTGTATATGGAAGAGCTACTGTCTTTTGTTTGTTGTTTGTTTGCTTGCTTGGTTGCTTACTTTAGCTAATTTTGTATCCAGATACTTCACTGAAGATGTTTTTCAGCTGTAGGATTTCTTTGGTTAGGTTTTTTGGGGTCAGTTATGCATACTATCATATCATCTGCAAATAGCAATACTTTGTCTTCTTCCTTTCCAATTTGTATCCCCTTGATCTCCTTTAGTTATCTCATTACTCTAGCTAAAACTTCAAGTACTGTATTGAATAGTTAAGGTGGACAGCCTTGCCCTATGCCTGATTTTAGTGGAATTGTTTTAAGTTTCTCTCCATTTAATTTGATGTTGGGTATTGGCTTACTGTATACTACCTTTATTATTTTTAGGTATGTGCCTTGAATCCCTGATCTCTCCCAGACTTTTGTCATGAAGGGGTGTTAGATTTGGTTAAAGGCTTTTTCAGTATCTAATGAGATGATCACACATTTTTTCTTTCAGTTTGTTTAAATGGTAGATTATATTGATAGATTTTTGTTATGTTGAACCATCTCTGCCTCTCTCAAGTAGGATGAAACCTACTTGATCATGGTAGATAATCTTTCTGATGTGTTCTTGGTGTCAGTTTGTGAGTATTTTATTGAGTGTTTTTGCATCAATGTTCATGAAGGAAATTGGTCTGAAATTTTCTTTCTTTGTTGTTCCTTGATGTTCTTAGGGACTGTGGCCTCATAGAATGTCCCTTCTGTTTCTATTTTGTGGCTAATATTATTGAAGTATTGGTATTATCTTTGAAACTCTGGTAAAATTCTGTGCTAAAACCTCCTAGCAGTAAGCTTTCTTTTTGGTCGGGAGACTTTTAATAACTGCTTCTATTTCCTTAGGGATTATAGGTCTGTTTAGATTCTTTATCTGATGTTGATTTTATTTTGGTAAGTAGCATCTATCAAGAATATTGTCTATTTCTATTAGAGTTTTCAGTTTTGTGGAGTATAGGCTTTTGAAGTAAGACCTAATGATTCCTTGGATTTCCTCAGTATCTGTTGTTATGTCCCCATTTTTCATTTTTGATTTTGTTAATTTGGATAATCTCTCTCTGCATTTTAGTTAATTTGGCTAAGGGATTGACTATCTTGTTGATTTTCTCAAAGAACCAACTCTTTGTTTCATTGATTCTTTTGTTTGTTTGTTTGTTTGTTTGTTTTTTCAAGACAGGGTTTCTCTATGTAACCCTGGCTGTCCTGGAACTCACTCTGTAGACCAGGCTGGCCTCGAACTCAGAAATCCACCTGCCTCTGCCTCCAGAGTGCTGGGATTAAAGGTGTGTGCCACCACTGTCTGGCTTTGTTTCATTGATTCTTTGTTTCTATTTTATTGATTTCAGCCCCAAGTTTGATTATTTCCTGCTATCTACTCCCTTTGGGTGTGTTTGCTTCTATTTCTTCTAGAAGTTGCTGTTAAGTTATTAGTATGAGATCTATCTCATTTCTTTATAAAAGCACTTAGTGCTATGAACTTTCCTCTTAGCACTGCCTTCCTTGTGTTGCATAAGTTTGGGTATGTTGTGCATTCATTTTCATTGAATTCTAGAAAGTCTTTAATGTCTTCCTTGACCCAGTCAGTGGTCACTGAGTAGATAGTTGTACAGTTTATGTGAGTTTGTACTCTTTCTGTTTTTGTAATTGTTGAGGTCCAGCTTTAATCCATGGTGGTCTGATAAGATACAAGGGGTTGAACACCAGGAGTAACTGGGACCAGCAGGATCCAGGGACCCAGGAACCCTGCCAGATCAGTGGCATGGGTTTCTTCTGGTCTGGGCTGCTGCCCTGAGCACACCTTGGGTGCAAACTCCTCAGTTAGTCCCACAACACCCAGAGGAAGCTCCACTCCCAGGTGCTCTAACACACCCAGGATCACAGGACTCCAGGAGCTTGGTCACACCAGAAGCTCAGGGTTGTGGAGGCAGCTTGTCTCTGAGGATCTCTGTCACATCCAGGATCTCAGGATCACAGGATCCCAGAATCACAGGATCCCAGAGACAGCTGGTCTCTGAGGAGTTCTGACACAACCAGGACCACAGGAAGGGCAGGCTTGTCAGATATAGGGAGGGCAGGTAGCACTAGAGATAACCAGATGGCAGGAGGGAGGTGCAAGAACATAAGCAACAGAAACCAAGGTTACCTGGCATCATCAGAACCCAATTCTCCCACCATAGCAAGTCCTGGATACACCATCACACCAGAAAAGTAAGATTCAGATCTAAAATCACTTCTCATGATGATGATAGAGGACTTTAAAAAAGACATAAATAACTCTCTTTAAAGAAATACAGGAGAGCACAGGTAAACAGCTAGAAGTCCTTAAAGAGGAAACACAAAAATCCCTTTAAGAATTACAGGAAAACACAACCAAACAGGTGAAGGAATTGAACAAAACCATCCAGGATCTAAAAGTGGAAACAGAAACAATAAAGAAATCACAAAGGGAGACAACCCGGGAGTTAGAAACCCTAGGAAAGAGATCAGGAGTGAGAGATGCAAGCATCACCAACAGAATAAAAGAGATAAAAGAGAGAATCTCAGGTGCAGAAGATACCATAAAAAACATTGACACAACAGTCAAAGAAAATGCAAAATGCAAAAAGCTCTTAACATAAAACATCCAGAAAATCCAGGACACAATGAGAAGACAAAACGTAAGGATAATAGGTATAGAAGAGATTGAAGATTCCCAACTTAAAGGGCCAGTAAATATCTTCAACAAAATTATAGAAGAAAACTTTCCTAACCTAAAGAAAGAGATGCCCATGAACATACGGGAAGCCTACAGAACTCCATATAGACTGGACCAGAAAAGAAATTCCTCCTGTCACATAATAATCAAAACACCAAATGTATTAAACAAAGAAAGAATATTAAAAGCAGTAAGGGAAAAAGGTCAAGTAACATAAAGGCAGGCCTATCAAAATTACACCAGACTTCTCACCAGAGACTATGAAAGCTAGAAGATCCTGGACAGATCTCATACAGACCCTAAGAGAACACAAATGCCAACCTAGGCTACTATACAGAGGAAAATTCTCAATTACCATAGATGGAGAAAACAAGATATTCCATGACAAAACCAAATTTACACAGTATCTTTCCACAAATTCAGACCTACAAAGAATAATAGATGGAAAACACCAACACAAGGAGGTAAACTACACCCTAGAAAAAGCAAGAAAGTAATCTTCTTTCAACAAACCCAAAAGAAGATAGCCATACAAACATAAAAATAACATCAAAAATAACAGGAAGCAACAATCATTTTTCCTTAATATCTCTTAACATCAATGAACTCAATTCCCTACTAAAAATCCATGGACTAAGAGACTGGATATGTAAACAGGACTCAGCATTTTGCTGCACACTGTAACTGAGGAAATGCACCTCAGTTACAAAGACAGACACTACCTCAGAGTAAAAGGTTGGAAAACAATTTTCCAAGCAAATGGTCCCAAGAAAAAAGCTGGAGTAGTATTCTAATATTGAATAAATCAACTTTCAACCAAAAGTTATCAAAAAAGATAAGGAAGGACACTTGATGCTGGTCAAATAGAAATATTTAAGGAGTAACTTCAGCAAATGTTATAGATATCTGATGAATCTCAGTGTAATGGCCTTGGGAAACGCAAAGGAATGGTGTTCTTTACTCAGAGCGAAACTAACATATCTTCAAGGGAGAGCACTGGAGGGATTTGAATTTTATGGTCACATTAGGGAGGCGAGTTTTATATATTTTAGAAGATTAATATTTATTTTCTCTGAATTTAGTCAGGAGTTGTCAACTTATTTCTAGTTGAGTGTGACAGTAGTAAGGTTTTCCAAGCCCAAGAAAACAAGTAACATTTAACGTGTGACTTATGAGATGTGACTTATGAGATTAAGTTGTGTGCTATTTTGACTTAAGTCAACTTTCCTTTGTCATTTCAAAGGGGAAAAAAATGAATGGCCTATAAAACTGTAAGAGTTGATCTGCCAGGAATAATTTCCAATTGTATAATATTTTTACAAAGTAGTTCAATTTATTTTAATCATATTTATAATGTGAAATTATAAGATGATGATAATATTGGCTTCTAAAGTTTTAGCCTAGAAAATGGCATTTTAATTGTTATAGAAATGTCTATAAGTAATTTCATAATTTATTACATAATTTTGACATGTTTCTCATAATTCACCATTGTATATAATACTGTGATAGATATCCCACAGTGCATACATATTTCTGTCAACATAAATTTCTAGAAATAAGTTACTAGATAAAATTTTATGCACAATTAAAAAAATAGATCAGCTTACCAACCTTATTCATAACTTCAACTCTTCCCATTGATACTCTGTACTCACAAAGACAACTGAGAGTTTACCAACCTTTGGCTAGAGAGTATCAATCAGGAAAAAGTTATCAATTTGTCATCAGGAATATAATTGTCATTAGAGTGTATTAAGCAAAAAATATTAAGTATTTTCTGTTTAACAGATTATATTCTAACCTCAGACAACTAAACGAAGAAAAAAACCTTCCACAATAAGTTGAAATCTAGTTCAAAGATCACTGACTTTGACTGCTTTTTTGTTGTTGCTCTGGGTTTTTTGTTTGGTTGTGTTTGTTTTGTTTTTGGTTTTTGTTTTGTTTTGTTTTTGCTAAATCTAAAGAATAGTTTTTACCTGAACTCAATAAAGCCACTCTTAAAGAAAAAAAAAAAGATACAAGAAGTTATTTCAATTTTCTTGTATCTGTTTGGGCTTGCTTTGTGATTGGGTCTGTGGTCAGTTTTAGAGAAGGTCTGTGAGGTGCTGAGAAGAAGGTATAATCTTTTGTATTTGGGTGAAGTGTTCTACAGAACATTTCTGTTAGGTCCATTTGATTTATAATGTTTGTTAGTTTCATTATTTCTTTATTTAATTTCTGTCTTGATGACTTGTTCATTGGTGAGAATGGAGTGTTGAAGTCTTCTACTATTAATGTTTGGGGTTCAATGTGGGATCTAATCTTTAGTATTGTTTCTTTTATAAATGTGGGTGCCCATGCTTTTGGGGCATAGATATTCAGAATTGATATACCATCTTGATGTTTTTTTTTTTCCTTTGATTAATTAGTATGAAGTAATCTTCCCCACATCTTTTGATTAATTTTGGTTAAAAGCTTGTTAAATATGAGAATGGCTACACCAACTGCCTTCTTGAGTCTGTTTGCTTGGAAAATCTTTTTCTGACCTTTTACTCTGAGGTAATTTCTATCTTTGATATTGAGGTGTGTTTTTGGCATCCATTCTGTTAGCCTGTATCTTTTTATTGAGGAATTGAATCCAATTGATAGTGAGAGATATTAATGACCAGTGATTGTTAATTATTGCTATTTTGGTGGTGGTGGTGGTGATTGTGATAGTAATGATGATGATGGTGTGTGTGTGTGTGTGTGTGTGTGCATGTGTGCTCCCCCTCTTATTTTGGTTTTGCTGGTGTGAAATTATTTATTTCCTGTATTTTCTTGGATTTAGTTAAGCTCCTTGGATTGGAGTTTTCCTTCTAGTTCCTCTGTAGGGCTGGATTTGTGGATAGACATTGTTTAAATTTGGTTTTGTCATGAAATATCCTGTTTTCTCCACCCATGGGGATTGAAAGTTTTGCTGGGTATAGTAGTCTAGGATGACATCCATGGTCCATCAGAATCTACAAGATAGCTGCCCAGGCCCTTCTTGCTTTTAGAGTCTTTGTTGATAAGTCGGGCATAATTCTAATAGATTTGCCTTTATATGTTACATGGCCTTTCCCCCTTGCAGCTATTAATATTCTTTCTTCTGTTCATTTAGTGTTTTGATCATCATGTTATGGGGGGGGGTTCTTTTCTGGTCCAATCTATTTTGTATTCCTTAAACTTTTTATATGTTTATAAGCATCTCTTTCTGTAGGTTAGGGAAATTTTCTTCTATGATTTTATGAAAATATTTTTTGGGCCTTTGATCTGTAATTTTATCTTTTCTTTATTTCTATTATTTTGAGTTTTGATTTATTTTGAGTATTCCAGATTTTCTGCATGTTTTGTGCCAGGAGCTTTTTAAATCTAACATTTTCTTTGACTAATGTATCAATTTCTTCTATCATATCTCTCATGCCTGAGACTCTCTCTTCCTACACCTGAGATTCTTTCGTATTCAATTTCTTCTATCATATCTCTCATGCCTGAGACTCTCTCTTCCTATGCCTGAGATTCTCTCGTATTCTGTTGGTGCTCTTTGTGTCTGTAGTTCCTGTTTGATTGCCTAGATTTTCCATCTCCAGGATTCCTTCAGTTTGTTTTCTTTATTGGTTCTGTTTCCATGGTCTTTAACAGTTTCATTAATTTTCTTTACCTGTTTAATTGTATTTTCCTATATTTCTTTAAGAGATATTCTTTAAAGGCCTCTATCATCTTCACAAAAGTGGATTTAAGTGTTTTGGGGTGTGTGTGTGTGTGTGTGTGTGTGTGTATGTGTGTGTGTGCACACGCCTGCCTCAGCTGTGTTGGAATATCCAGGGCTTAAGGTATTAGGATATCTGGGCTCTGGTGGTGCCATATTGCCCTGCTGTTTATTGTGTTCTGGCCTTTAGTCAACTGGACTTGGTGTTATTATAGGTGTAGGTGCTAATTTCTTATTTTACCTTTGTAGGATGGGAGTTTTTTTAAATGTTATTTTCCCTTGTTTTATGCTTTTGCTCTGGTCTTCTTGCCTGAATAGCCTGGGGTTCTGGTGACCAGTGAGTTTTCAGGTCCAGTAGGGTTTCTCTGCTGGGATTTTTGTGGCCTGCCTGACATCTGAGGTTTGGGGTGCCAAGGTTTCTCTGGGGTCCCTAAAACCAGTGTGGCCTTTGGGAAAGCAGGGGTCTTCTACCAAATTTGTGGGCACTTTATGGTTGTGGTGTGCTTTAAGGTGTTGGCAGACATAGGGCATAGGGTCAGTTCTGACCTGAGGTTCCTGGTGCCTGTGTGGGTTCCAGAAAGCAGGCTCCTGTCTGCAGGCACACCACAGAATCAGTAACAACCTCAGGGCCCCAGGCCTCCCCTTGAGCTGGATCCCAATTTGAGCTGGTCATGAGACCTCCTTTCTCTCAGGCTCTTCTCCATTTTTTGTCCCTCCAGTTGCTTTAGACGGGAACAATTCTGGGTCAGAGCTTTTGACTGTGGGATGGGCAACCCCATCTCTCCACTTGATGTCCTGATTCTCCACTGGAGGTGGACTCTACAAGTTCTCCCTCCTCACTGTAGAACACTTCATCCAAGGTCTGTCCCTTTGAGCCTGAGAGTCTCTCACCTCCCAGATCTCTGGTACATTCTGAAGGGTCCCCGCACCTCCTACCTCTCAAGGTTGCCTGTTTTCATTCTTTCTACTGGCCCTGTGGCTTCATTCCTGTTTTCTCTCCCCAATACCTGATAATTTTCCCCCTTTCACCTCCTTGTCCCCTCTCCCACCCAGGTCCCTCCCTCCCTCTGTCCCCCATGGTTGCTTTCTTCTCCCTCCTAAGTGGGACTGAGGCATCCTCACTTGGATATTTTGGCTTGTTAACCTTGAGTTTTGTGGGTTGTATCCTGGGTATCCTGTTCTTTATTGGCTAATATCCATTTATTAGTGAGTACATACCATACATGTCCTTTTGGGTCTGAGTTATCTCACTCAGGATGATATTTTCTAGTTCCATCCATTTGCCTGCAAAACTCATGATGTCCTCATTCTTAATAGCTACATAACATTCCATTGTATAAATGAACCACATTTTCTGTATCCGTTCTTCCGTTGTGAAACATCATCTGGGTTGTTTCCAGCTTCTGGCTAAATAAAGCCACTATGAACATAGTGGAACATGTGCCCCTATGGCATGGTGGGCCATCTTTTGGGTATATGCCCAAGAGTAGTATAGTGGGGTCTTCAGGTAGATCTATTTCCAATTTTCTGAGGAACTTCCAGATTGATTTACAGAGTGGTTGTACCAGTTTGCAATATCACCAGCAATGGAGGAATGTTCCTCTTTGTCCACATCCTCCGCAACATGTGCTGTGACCTGAATCTTTTATCATAGTCAGTTATGATGGTGTAAGGTGGAATCTCAGGGTCGTTTTGATTTGCATTTCCCTAATCACTAAGGACTTTAAACATTTCTTTAAGTGCTTCTCAGCCATTTGAGATTCTTCTGTTATGAATTCCCTGTTTAGTTCTATAACCCAGTTTTTGATTGGGTTGTTTGGTTTTTTGGTGGTTAGCTTCTTGAGTTCATTATATATTTTAGATATTAGCCCTCTATTGGATGGAGGGTTAGTGAAGATTTTTTTCCCCAATCTGTAGGTTGCTGATTTGTCCTATTGATTATGTTGTTTGCCTTACAGAAGCTTTCTAGTTTCATGAGGTCCCATTTATCAATTCTTGATCTTAGAGCCTGAGCCCTTGAAGTTCTGTTTAGGAAATTTTTCCCTGTGCCAGTGAGTTCAAGGCTCTTTCCCACTTTCTCTTCTATTAGATTCATTGTATCTGGTTTTATTTTGAGGTCTTTGATTCACTTGGACTTGAGCTTTGTGCAAGGTAACAAATATGGATCTATTTTCATTTTTCTACATACAGACTGATAGTTAGACCAGCACCATTTATTGAAGATGCTTTCTTTTTTCCATTGTATATTTTTGGCTTCTTTGTCTCAAGTGTTTGTAAGTGTGTGGTTTTATTTCTGGGTCTTCAATTCTATTCCATTGATCAACCTATCTGCTCTGTAGTATAGCTTGAGGTCAGGGATGGTGATTCCTCCAGAAGTTCTTTTATTGTTAAGAATTGTTTTCGCTATTCTGGGTTTTTTGTTTTTCCAGATAAATTTGAGAATTGCTCTTTCCATGTCTTTGAAGAATTGTGTTGGGGTTTTGATGGGAACTGCGTTGAATCTGTAGATTGTTTTTGGTAGGATGGCCATTTTTATTATATTAATTCTACCAATCCATGAGCATGGGAGATCTCTTCATTTTCTAAGGTCTTTTTCAATTTCTTTCTTGGGAGACTTGAAGTTCTTTTCATACAGATCTTTTACTTATTTGGTTATAGTTACCACAAGATGTTATATATTATTTGTGACTATTGTGAATGGTGTTGTTTCTCTAATTTCTTTCTCAGCCCATTTATCATTTATATAAAGGAAGACTACTGATTTATATGAGTTAATTTTATATCTGGCCACTTTGCTGAAGTTGTTTATCCACTGTAGAAGTTCTCTGGTAGAATTTTTGTGGTCACTTATGTATACTATCATATCATATCATATCATATCATATCATATGAAAATAGTGATATCTTGACTTCTTCTTTGCTAATTTGTTTCCCCTTGATCTCCTTTTGTCTTATTGCTCTATCTAGAACTTTGAGGACTATATTGAATAGATATGGGGAGAGTGGCCATCCTTGTCTCCTTGTCTCTGATTTTAGTGGGATTGCTTCAAGTATCTCTTCATTTTATTTGATATTGGCTGCTTGTTTGCTGTATATTGCTTTTATTATGTTTAGGTATGGACCTTGAATTCTTGATCTCTCTGATACTTTTAACATGAAGGGGAGTTATATTTTGTAAAATGCTTTTTCAGCATCTAATGAGATGATCATGTAATTTTTTTCTTTGAGTTTATTTATATAGTGGCTTACATTAATGGATTTTCATATATTGATCCAATCTTGAATCCCTGGGATGAAGCCTACTTCATCATGGTGAATGATGGTTTTGATGTGTTCTTGGATTCAGTTTATGAGAATTTTATTGAGTATTTTTGCATCAATATTCATAAGTGGAAATTGGTCTGAAGTTCTTTTTTTGTTGGGTCCTTGTCTTATGTGGTTTAGGTATCAGAGTAATTGTGGCTTCATAGAATGCATTAGGTAGTGTTTCTTCAGTTTCTATTTTATGGAACAGTTTGAGAAATATTGGAAGAAGAAGAAGAAGAAGAAGAAGAAGAAGAAGAAGAAGAAGAAGAAGAAGAAAAAGAAGAAGAAAAAGAGGAGGAGGAGGAGGAAGAGGAAGAGGAAGAAGACAATGACAGCAAATTCAATTTGTGTTCTCCATATACTCACTGCAGCACTCTCAAACTCCCGGTGTACAGTCTCTTTATTGTTTTCTGAATGACTGATACTCAGACTGGGGTGAGTTGAATCAATGTGGTTTCAGTTTGCATTGCTCTGATGGTCAGTGGGGTGAACATTTTTCATATTTATTATTTCTTCCTTTCAGAATCATTTCTTCATTAGTCCATTTATTTATTGAGTCACTTGAGTTCTTAGTTTTTGTAGTTTCCTTTTGTATTACACATATTAATCCTTTGTCAGATAAATAGTAAAGATTTTCTCCTAGTTTGTAGAATGTTTCATCCTTTATTGTTTCCTTTGCTATCCCAAAACTTTCTAATTCCATGAGGTTACAGTTTTCAGTTTTTAATACTGTTTCCCGAGTGATTGGAGAAAGTCAGAAAGTCTTTGCTTGCATCTCTGTCTTGAAGTATCTGTCCTTACCTTTTCCTACAGTAGCATCAGAGTTTCAGATCTTTGATCCTTGGAGTTGATTTTTATATAAGGTGAGAGAGGAAAGTCTGTTTTCATTCTTCTGCATACCATAATTTTTAATAATATTGTTGTTACCTTCATTGGTGCAGTGGTATTTTGTAGATTCCACAGAGTTCTCCCATGTCACCTGCAAGTAATGATGCTGTTTCTTTGGCCTTAAGTCTTGCTGCTTTACATTCCTTTCTGATTTAGAGTGCCCATGGCTTCTTGTAGAGCTGAGTAGAATGGTAACAGTGTCCTTGACTTCACAGGGACAAATTCATGCCTTTATCATTGTGTATGTGACCCTTGGGGTTCTTGTAGATAATGTGTGTGAACTATGGGTCATTATTTTTTTAATGTATTAATGGGGGGCAGTGATCTGTGACAGGTAGTCTGGCACTCGGTTGAGCACAGGCAAACTCTGGGAGACTCAGCGGAATCCACAAGGGACCAGAAATGTTATGCCAAGTCTCCCGGGAGGCTTTTGGCTCCAGTCACGGTCATGTACCACCCCTTCTCAAGTAGAGGCATAGCCACACAGCCCCAAGCCATCCCCATGTTAATGAGACACCTAAAGGCTTAGCCATGCCCCTTCCCAGTTACTATATCTGCCTTGCCTTTCTGGGAGAGGTGGGGGTATAGTTCCATCCATGCCACTCTCCACATGATGAAAATAAATGTCTTAGAATTATGGGCTGTCTCCTCATCTGGATCTGCTGTGGGAAGCGAGGGATCCGGCCCTCAATTAATGAGCTGCAGCTAATCTCTTGCCAAGGGAATCCCAGTGGTCCTAGATGGTACCCATTCACCCAAGTCTAAGCAGTTAGCCCAGCGCCCAAAGCCACTGAGACTGGGTCCTGGCAGGAACCCCAGCTGCACTCTAGCTAGCCCATCTGCGGCACCCTGCAGCGCCGTGGGCTAGAGAACCCATGGAGACAGCTCCCTCACGTTCCCCTGGAACGGCCCCCTCCCCCACCCACAGGCACAGCCCCCACCTGCCTGTCAGACTGTGTGGGAAGATGCAGGTCACTTCCCGTGTGTCTGCTGTCCCACCCAGAGCTGCAGTGCATGGGACAGACAGGTGGGGCTTCGTTCCACTGCATCAGGCTTGTTCCCACATATTAAGATTAAATTTTAATCATTTTCCCTGTTTTTTTAATCAATTATTTTATAATACAAACTGATATTTGTAGGGGAAGTTCTGATGCTAAGGTCCTGTTCCCCAATTGGTTCTTGATCGTCAGTAAAGAAAGCCATGGGCCAATTGCTGGGCAAAAGGTGCAGGAGGGAGTTCTGGGTTCCTGGAGGAAAAGGGAGACACAAAGAAGGAAAGACAGAGTTTACCATGCTTCTGATGGAGAAGGGTTGAAGAGGCATGTGAGATCTCAAAATGGAGTGGCCACACAGACTGCTCCTCCAGGTGAGCAGTTTGGGATCTAATTAGCAACTGAAGTTTAGGGCAGGTTGGAGAGAGGAGGTAAAAATATTATTATAAAGGGCACACTTTTCTAGGTGGGAGAGAGTAGCACCCAGAAATAATGTCCAAAGGCAAGTTGAAAAGGAACAAGTGTGTGTCTTTTATTCATGGATTCAAGGGAAGCTGAGAGGCAGCTGGTAGTGTGGCCCAACCCCAGAGCTAAGGTGGGTAGCAAAAAGCTCCATGCAACAGATATTGCTATATCTGAGAAAATGTGACATTACTTTTACTTAAAATAATTTTAACAATGAAAACAGTATTTGAGGAAGTGGTCTATTTTTTAGTATAACGTAAAATAAAAATAGCTTTATACTGATTGTAAATAATAAGGTCTTTTGTCTTTCCTCCACCTATAGGCAAGAATGGAGAAGCTACGTATGAATCTGTTAACAAATGTCCACTTCTAGTAAGCAGCCTGTAGTGCTTCAAGAAAATAATTGTGTTGTGCTAGGTTATGGTGGATTTCTTGCTATGGGTACAATGGCACCGAAAGAAAGTTGAGCAGCATTCTAAATGCTAATGAGAAAACAGAACAAATGAAAATGTAGTTGGAAGGATTTGGGGTTGTTCGTTTTGTCATTGTTGTTGTTTAATTATTATTTTGAATCACTTTACTTTATGTGTATGAGTGTTCTGCCTACATGTATGTCTGTGTACCTTGTGCATACGTGGGAACTGCTGAGATCAGAAGAATGTATAGAATCCCCCTAAACAGAAGGTTATAGATGGTTCTGAACCACCACGTGGATGCTGGGAACCAATATCTCTGCAAGAGCAACAAATGTTCTTGGCCATTGAGCCATCTCTTGAGCCCTCTTTCATTTTAATTTTTAAATAATCTTTAAGCTAGAGAGATGGTTCAGCAGTTAAGAGTACTCACTGCTCTTGTAGAGGACTGAGTTTGTTTCCCAGCATCCATGTCAGATAGCCCACAACTGCCTGTAACTGCAGATCCAGGAGATCTTAAACCCTCTTTTGGCTTAGACACACACACACACACACACACACACACACAAATAAACCCCTAAATAAATAAAATATTATAAAATAGTTTTTGATATAAAATAATCCAATTTAGTTAGCAAGAAACCTCAGATTTGTATATTTTACATATTTTTTCTCATTGTAAGTTGTTTATTGTAAGATAATTTACAAACATCCTGCTGTCCTTGTAACTCAGTGGACTAAGTTTCTTCCGACAAAGACAGCAATCAGTTAAAATCAGATTGCTGCATTTTTCTTCTTTACCTCTTGTCTGAGGATGCAACTTGATTTTCATTAATCCAGAGCAGCAGCCCCAGAGATGATTTCAATCAACTCCTTTGTGATGATGGCCTGGCGGGTGCAGTTGAAAGTCAATGTCAATTTGTCAATCATATCAGAAGCGTTCTTGCTGGCGTTGTCCATGGCCGTCATCCTGGCACTATGCTCACTGGTGGTGGACTCCTTCAGGGAGTAGTAGATGAGGTTGGCCAGACTGTATTCCTGGTAATTCTGCAACACATCAGCATCAATGTCATCATAAACGCTCATGTTCTCAGCAGTTGCGATGGTATTGAGAGAGAAGATGGACTTCTCTTCTGTCTTGTAGGAGATAACAGACTTGAACTTATTAAAAGTGATAGAGCCTTCATCAAATTCATATCCAGAATTTAATAGCTCAAGGGCAATGACTGATGCATCTCCAAAAGTAGGGGGCTTCCATCCCACATCTTTGAATGACACCAAAAACTGATCAGAGAAAGTCCTATAGAGTATGCCCTTGAGTTTTTCACCAACTCCGACAATCATGACTTCTTGCCTAGCTGCTGTGAGGGCAGTCATTTCATTCTTCATCTGTTTAGCCACTGAGGAATGAATAGCACCACAGAGCCCTTGATCTGAGGACACACCAATAATGAGGTGCTTCTTCTTGTCCTCAGGTCCCTTAATATCAGCCTTCTTATACAGAGCCAAGGAGCCTGTTTCATACACTCGAGCTGGCTTCAGCTCCCGCTCAGCCCAGGCATACTTCGCAGCTGCCACTATCTTTACTGACTTGGTAGTTTTCTGGATGTTTTTGATGGACTTCAGTCTCCTGGTAATATCTTTCAGAGTTGCCATATTTCGAACTTGGATCCATTGCAACTGCACGGCGCAGGCTGACAGCCCGACAATACATGTGACAGCAAGAACTTGGTGGAACCTTACATATCTTTAGGTTTAATGAAAAGTAGTTTTGCATCTGTATCAGTGTCTGCTTCTTCCTCAGAAAGATGCTTTAGATGGAAATGCTCTGCTCACTTTTTTTTTTTAGCTTTTGATGTTCTGGGGACAAAACTCAGGGTCTGATGTATACCATGTGCATGCTGAGGAAAGCTACAAGCAAGAAAACAGAAATGTGATGGCCTAATAACAGTGGCATGTGAAAAGAATATTACAGATATTTAACTGTACCAGTAATTATAATTAAGAAAATGGTATAGATAATTGGTTTGGGCAGGAAAATGACTTTAATAGTAATATTGGCTAATAAAAGTTGCAGCATAGCAAAACAATGCAGCAAGCTCTATTTTCACATTTCTTGACAGCTTACCTCTCTGGCCAACAAACAAACAAACAAACAACTTCCCCCCCAAAAAACCCCAACTGATTATTCATAATCTGAATCAGGGGTAACAGAAGCCATTTTCTGAAGCAGTTTGTTTTCCCCTCCCTCACAAGTATTGGAATTGAGCCCTTGAAAGAAAATGTGAAAAAGATTGTAATTCTTATATTCAAAGGTACAGAAATGGTTAAAATGCCTGCATTCATTCCTTTTGCATTGTAACAAAGCACCAGAGAAGCAACTTTTCTTAGGATGACTTTATTCACCTCTTACTGAGGTACGCCTGTACTCTCAATTGTTGATTATAGTATCAGCAGAGAGCTAAGTGTTGACAGGATTTGGGTGTTGTCATTTCTCTGGCCTACCACCAGCTTTATGTTGTAAATGCTTGAAACATGAAGGTCAGACATCTCTCAATGCCTTAGTCAAGCTAAGAGATGTTCTGGTGCTGCTTACTGCTGGTTGGTTGTAATAAAGAGCTTACAGCCAATAGCTGGGCCAGAAAGTATGAGGGTGGAACTTCTGGGCAGGAAGAGTAACTTAGGAAGAAGAAAGCAGATCCAGGAAATTCAGAGGCAAATACAAAACAGAACAGAAGGGAGACTGGAGTAGAACAGGGAGGTAAAGAGCTAGACGTGTGGTAGAACACAGTGCTAGGAAGTTGGGTTAAATTAAAAGTTAGCTGGGAGACGGCCCCAGTAAGAGGCCTACGCTTTAAACTATATTAGAAGCTTCCACATCAATACTGAACCACTGGTGAGTCCAAGAAAGTCCCACAATACAACCTAAAAAGGAAAGGATTTATTTATTTATTTATTTATTTATTTATTTATTTATTTATTATTATTACTATTTTGGCTCATTGTTTGAGAGCGTAATCCACTGGGAAGTCATGGGGGTAGTTATGAGGCTGCTGGTCATACTGTGTCTGCAAAGAGAGATGAATGCTGGTGCTCAGCTTGCTTTCTATTTTGGTTCACACCCCAGCCCATGGAATGGTACTGCGCATACTTAGGGTTGTTTGTCCCACCTCGGTTAACTGAATCTAGAAACCCCTTTACAGATATGCCCTAGATTTGTCTCATAGATGACTCTAAATTCTGTCTGGTTGACAACCCTTGTGATGCCTTGTGAAGATTTTGAAAGTTTACCAGTGAAAATTATCAGTGATCTGAAAAGGTATAAGTAAGCAGATGAATCGCCTGGAAAGGGAAGTCAGGAACATAGAGAGTCAGAAAAACGAATGGGAAAAACCAATGTGGGAGAAAATGCCAGCAACATGGTAGAGAAACTTTGTGAGGAAATTGAGATTTGGGGGTGGGGCTGGGGGTGGGGGGAGAGAGAATGTGGGAAATGAAATTTTTTAAAATTTTTTTTGATACTTTATTTACATTTCAAATGTTCCCCCCTTTCCAGGTCTCCCCTTTGGAAACCCCCATCCCACACCCCCTCCTCCTGCCTCTATGAGGGTATTCCCCTACCAACCCACCCACTCCCGTCTTCCTTCCCTGACATTCCCTTATACTGGGACATCTAACACCCTCAGGCCCAAGAGCCTCTCCTCCCACTGAAGGCCAACAAGACCCTCCTCTGCCACATATGTGGCCAGCACCATGGGTCCCTTCATGTGTATTCTTTGGTTGGTGGTCCAGTCTCCAGGAACATCGAGGGGTCAGGCCAATGGACACTGTTGCTCCCTCCGTGGGGCTGCAAAATCCCTCAGCTCCTTCAGTCCCTTCTCCAACTCCTCCATCTGGGACCCCACGCTCAGTCCAATGGTTGCTGTGAATTAAATCTTGGATATTCTGAACTTTTGGGCGAATATCCACTTATCAGTGAGTACATACCGTGTTCATTCTTTTGTGACTGAGTTACCTCACTCAGGATGATATTTTCAAGTTCCATCCATTTGTCTAAGAATTTCATGAAGTCATTGTTTTTAATAGCTGAGTAGTATTCCATTGTGTAAATGTACCACATTTTCTGTAACCATTCCTCTGTGGAGGGACATCTGGGTTGTTTCCAGCTTCTGGCTATTATAAATATGGCTGCTATGAACATAGTGGAGCATGTGTCCTTATTACATGTTGGAGCATCTTCTGGGTATATGCCCAGGAGTGGTATAGCTGGGTCCTCAGGTAGATTATGTCCATTTTTCTGAAGGTCTGACAAACTGATTTCCAGAGTGGTTGTACCAGCTTGTAATCCCACCAGTAATGGAGGAATATTCCTCTTTCTCCACATCCTCACCAGCATCTGCTGTCACCTGAGTTTTTGATTTTAGCCATTCTGAATGGTCTGAGGTGGAATCTCAGGGTTGTTTTGATTTGCATTTTCCTGATGACTAAGGATGTTGAACATTTCTTTATGTGCTTCTTGGCCATTTGAGTTTCCTCAGTTGAGAATTCTGTTTAGCTCTGTTCCCCACTTTTTGATAGGGTTATTTGGTTTTCTGGAGTCTAGCTTCTTGAGTTCTTTGTATACATGGGATATTAGCCCTCTATTGGACATAGGATTAGTAAAGGTCTTTTCCCAATCTGTAGGTTGCTGTTTTGTCCTATTGACAGTGTCCTTTGCCTTACAGAAGCTTTGTAATTTTATGAGGTCCCATTTGTCGATTCTTGATCTTAGGGCACAAGCCATTGGTGTTCTGTTCAGAAACTTTTCCCCTGTGCCCATGTGTTTGAGACTTTTCCCCACTTTCTCTTCTATTAGATTCAGTGTATCTGGTTTTATGTGGAGGTCCTTGATCCACTTGGGCTTGAGCTTTGTACAGGAAGATGGGAATGGATCAATTTGCATTCTTCTACATGTACACCGCCAGTTGAACCAGCACCATTTGTTGAAAATGCTGTCTGTTTTCCATTGGATGGTTTCAGCTCCTTTGTCAAAGATCAAGTGACCATAGGTGTGTGGGTTCATTTCGGGGTCTTTAATTCTATCCCCTTGATCTACCTGCCTGTCACTGTTCCAATACCATGCAGTTTTTATCACTATTGCTCTGTGGTACAGCTTGAGATCAGGGATGCTGGTTCCCCCAGAAGTTTTTTTATTGTTGAGAATAGTTTTTGCTATCCTGGGTTTTTTTTTTTTTTATTTCAAATGTATTTGAGAATTGCGCTTTCTAAGTCTATGCAGAGGGAAATGAAAATTTTAATGAATCAAAAACAAAACACAAAAACCAAGAGAAGAAAGAGTATCCAACACTGAAGACAAAGTTGAAAGAATACCACATTGCTACGCCAGTAAAGAAAGTAAGCACGAATGTTAACAAGTTTAGAATCTGACTAAGCTTCCTAATGACCTTCAGAATCCAAAGACAGAAGGCCCTAAGATGAAGGCATACGAATCCATCCAGTTAAATAACAGCAGAACGTTTCCTAGATGCCTGCTCTACACAAGAGGCATTCTACCTGTGGAGTGGCCCAGTTTGGTGGCCCCACTGTACCCTTGCTTCCATTTTTCAGCTTAGAGGAATGAAACTGTGACATTTGGGGGAGCTGAGTGGGGCGGGAGAATAAGTCCGATGCGCAAGACAAACACGAGTTTTCTCTTAATGGTGTGTCTAGACTGAAGGGGTGTGCGCGTGCGTGTGCCTGTGCGTGTGTAGGAGCAAGAAAGAGTGAACAACCAAGGGCACCTGGGGAAATAGAAAGGGGACTGGGAAGGGAGGACCCTTTAAAGTATTGTGAAGGTGGAGCAGATTAGCATAATAGAACACGTGTGCCGTGAAGGCAGAAAGGACTATTCATGGGGGGAAGTCAGACGTGAAAGAGCAATAGGGCAAATAAGAGCAGTGCATGATAAATACGTATGAAAATGTCACATCGAGGCTGAGCAGTGGTGGCGCACGCCTTTAATCCCAGCACTTGGGAGGCAGAGGCAGGCGGATTTCTGAGTTCGAGGCCTGGTCTACAGAGTGAGTTCTAAGACAGCCAGGGCTATACAGAGAAACCCTGTCTCGAAAAAAACAAAAAAGTCACATTGAAGATCGTTACTTGTATACTATGTGTCCAGTGATTTTTGAGCAATATTGACTGTTGCGTGGTCCAAAAGTAAGAAGCCCTATTCGATGACTCCAGCAGGTGGCGCTGTCTTAAAAGGTTGTGTATGCTATAGAAGGTAGGGTCTAGTTCACAGAAAGGTGGTTTTGGGTAGGCCGAGGTTAAAAGCCTTTAAGAATTATCAAATGTGAGTCTTTTCTATCAAATACTGTAAAACTTGTTTCTAAGACGAGGAACTAAAAGTTTTTATTTCCCCCACCCTGGTAAGACTTTTTTTTTTTCTTTCTGAGACAGAGTTTCTCTGTGTAGCCCTGGCTGACCTGGAACTCACTCTGTAGACCAGGCTGGCCCCGAACTCAGAAATTCGCCTGCCTCTGCCTCCCAAGTGCTGGGATTAAAGGAATGCACCACCACTGCCCGGCCCTGGTAAGACTTTTTATGAAAATTTTTTTTGCATAAACATTTGACATACATTTTGGGAATTTGATGGCCTGGAGCAGTGACCCCTTTCCTCTTGAAACAGTGACCTTTCTCTCTTCTTCATTTCCTGTGTGCCAATACTTTTCAGACTAGCCAACTGAATAAGACTGAGGTTGGATACTAGCCAATGGGGAAAAGACACAGCTACCGCCTGAGTTAGAATAAAAGCCAAATGTGTTTCATGTCTCAGAGCGTTCACACCTTCCCAGCATACTTTGTTGATCGACAGTATAGTTTGCCTTGTCTAGACACTTAGAACAGCGTTTGTTTGTTTTGTGACCCCAACCCAATTCTACCATTTCCCAGTCCAGCTTCTTTTAAAACTCATTTGTTTGTTTCTGTTGTTTCAAACCCAGGACAAATGGCTGCCAGGTTCTCCCGGCATCCCTCACTCTCTCCCTGTTACAGGGTATGGCTGGCATACCTCCCCCTATGCTAAACTTTCCAGCCAAGGAGCTTGGCTGCCCTTTCCCAGAGGCTCTTCCCTGTATAATCCAGACATTTTAGGCACTTACCCACCCACTTCGTACCTTTGGACTCCTCGCTGCTGCACCTGGTTCTCCTCTCTCTTTTCCTCTCCCTTTCACACATAGTTCGGGATCATGACGGTACTGGACTCTTCCAGGTGTGTCTGTCTCTGGCTAAGCTCTCCCGTACATCTATAATAAATGTCCTCCTCCACCATACATAGGAGCAGTCATGTCCTTCTCCTTCCTTATTTATTTATTTATTTATTTATTTATTTATGTTCATTCCATTTGTTTGTTTATTTGTATCTGTGTGTCTATGTACCCATTCATGTGCAGTCAGAGGACACTTTCAGGAGCTGGTTGAGTCAGGTCTATCCTGACTGTGCTTCCATGTTGCATACTCCATGCTGAGTTGCTAGACAGTCCTTCTGCCCCAACTCCTTGCAGCTGGAGCCCTGGGATTAGAGGCACAAGCTTCCATATCTGGCTTTTTTTATGTTGGTTTCAGGAATTGAACTCAAATTGTCAGGCTCGCACACGTTGCTGGATGTGCCACCTCCCTGCCTCCTAGCCCTGCCATCTTTCCTGTCTCTGCCTCCACAAGGATGAGCATGGGAGTCAGCCACAGGGTGGATAAGCAGCCACATGGCAGGGAGGGAAGCTTGAGAGAAAGAGTGAAAAGTCTTGAGGTGCCGGTGAGACACTCGAGGCTCTGACTGGTGCTAGGAAGGAAAAGAGGAAAGAGCAGAAGAGAAGAAAGAAGAAGAGTTATCCCTCTCTGAGTCTCAGAATGAGAGATAGAGCCAACTCCATGGTGATTCTGTAGGAACTGTACCAAAGAACTGCACTGCATCCTGGAGAAGAAAAATACTTGATCTCATTAAAGAGATAATTATTCCTCTCATCTCCTCATCTCATGGCTTACTGTGAACCTGCCTTCCTGAAAGTGATTCCTTGGCTGGATGAGTGACTGGCCCAATGGGGTTAACCCTTAGAAAGGAAACAGAGGCATATCTTCACCTGGAGGTAAATGCCATTCTTTACCGAAAAGCTTCCCTGACACCATGCGAAGACATAACTCTAAAATCACTTAGAAAATGGGGAAGTAGATATAACCCGTTTCTACCACGAAAACCTATGGATCCATTTGCAAAGCTGCTCACAGGAAGGGGTTAATGTCTGGACTGGAGTTTTGCTTTCTACCTTTACCTTTTCAAAGACTCCCAACTCCCTTTGCTTTAACGTTCAGTGGTCGGAAATTCCTCTGCCCAGACTGCCGTAACTTAATGTAAAGACTGGGAGCTTACACGAAGTACGGGTGCTGGAGGTCAAAGCTGGATTCCAAACAACCAGACCCAGTCACAGGCAGTCTCACTTTTTTTTCTCCCAAAACTAGCTTAGTATGGTGTCTCAGTTTTGATTTTTATTTCTGTGAAGAGATGCCATGACCACAGAAACTCTTATAAAAGAACAGATTTAACTGGGACTGGCTTACAGTGCAGAGGTTTAGTTCATTATCATCATGGCTGGAAGCATGGTGGCATGCAGGCAGATGTGGTGCTGAGAAATAGCTTGTGAGTTCTACGTCTGGAGCAGCAGGCAGCAGGAAGAGAGAGTGTCACTGGGCCTGGCTTGAGCTCTGAGACCTCAAAGCCCACCTCCTGTGGCACACTTTCTCCAACAAGGACACACTCACCCTAACAATGTCACACCTACCCCAACAAGGCCACACCTCCTAGTTGTGCCACACCCTACAAGCCCATGGGGGCCATTTTCATTCAAACCATCACTTGTGGGCAAGAAGATAAAGAAGTTCTCTGATGTCTTTTCTTTTCAGAAGACATCAGTCCAACTGAATTAGTACTCTATCATATGACTTCATTTAACTTTACCATTTAACAGTCCTGGGAGTTAGAACTTGAATATATAAATTGGAGACAGGAAAATAACAGTTCCATTCATAACAGAGGATCTTTAAAGTACTACCATTAGGTCAAGCTTATTCCCTGTTTAAGCCTACCCCCATTATTAGTATGAGATGAATCCAAACTCCTGATTAACATACAAAGGTCTACTTTATCCAGTCTTATTCTGTACTACAAGTCTAGGGGCCATGGTTTTCATCAGTACAATAAAAATGTTGATGGCAGAGGCTATCACCAGTTCCAACTTGAGAGTTCTGGTAAATAGGACGGTGCCTGTTATAGTCTCCTGAAGAGTTTAATGAACTGTTTCTCCAAAGACTGGATTAGATGTCCAGGCTGACACACACGTGTGCGCACACAAACACACACACACCAAAAAGGCACAGAAGAATCTATTACATAACTGAGGCATTGGCAACTGCAGGCCAGGCCTCCAACTAGACCTTAACAGTTTCCCAGGCAGGAAACTGGTTGGGTCTTTACTGTGGCCAAGAGGTGGGACTAGCAGGCTGTTATAATTTGGATCTTGAGTAGCCCCCAAAACCCAGTGTGCTGAAGACCCTGTCCCATCCTTGACCATACTAGGAGGCTGTGGAAACAATAAGTGGTGCCCAGTAGAAGGGGGTTAGCTCATTGAAAATGTACCCTTAAAGGTGGTATTGGGACCTGGCTCCGCTATTGCTTTACTGCCTTACTTCCCCCATGCAGTGGGGTGGTCCATCACTACATGCTTCTGCCATGCTGTGCTATGCCGCACACCAGACTATAAAGCCAAGGGAGCAATGGCTGAGCCTGATGCAGCTGTGAGCCACAGCAAAGCTTCCCTCTTATGTTATCTTCAGGTTTTGTCACAGTGATGGAAAACTAACATATAGTGAGAGCTTATGTGGCTTGTAGAGTCTACCAGCATCACAAAAGTGGCATACAAGGGGAAAGGATAAGGCTTTAAAACTCTCAGCAGTCAAATTTTAAAAATGGAGCCAGGTTTCTTATTGATTCCCTGTTTCAGTTGCTGTTCTTATCATGATAAAATACACAATAAAAGCAACTTAAGGTAGCTTTGTTTGGTTCTTAGCATATGATAGTGGAGACATCATGGAGGGCAGGAGCTTGAGGCAGTGGGTCATGCTGCATCTGCAGTCAGGAAGCTGAGAGATGGATGCTGATGCTCTGCTTGCTTGCTGATACTCAGCTTGCTTGCTCCTTTTTGTTCAGCTCAGGATTCCAGCATAAGAAATGGTGTTCCCCACAGTTAGGGACAGTTTTCCTACTTCAATAAGCTTCCTCAACAGATACACTCAGAGGTTTGTGTCCATGGTCATTCTAAAGACCATCAAAATTACAGTCTAAATTAACCCTTTCACTGTCCAATCTTGTTTGTCAAGAGATCTTGACTAATTTTGCCCCTTTGTTCTTTCATACAATTTTAAGGATCAGCAGTTAAGGTCTATAGCAAGCCATTTTCAGATATGTTCTTATCTTACATGTGTAGAGATCAGAGGACAACTTGGGGGAGCTGGTTTTCTTCTTCCAGTATGTGGGGCTGGAAAGTCAAACAGGTTGTTAGGCTTGATGGCAGATACCTTTACCTGCTAAGCCATATTCCTGGCCTCTTTTGATATTTTTACTAGTATATTATTTTATAATAGAGATCCATTAAAAACAGTACATGCTAAAATAGACAGTATGACACACAACTCCAGGGAGGAGCTGGCAGGGAAATAGCACAAAGGTGTCAGACCTGTACCTCAGACTTTTCAACTGATTGCAGAATTGACTGGATAGCTGCTTCAGCTGAGGCTGACAGAGCAGACCATGTCAGGCCTGAAGCCTTACAGGTCCACCACAGGGAACATTCTTGTCTATAACAGCTGGTGGTGCAGAATGATGCCAGGCCTCTGTATCTGGACTCACAGAGCACTCAGAGTTGCCTGTGGGGGGTCAGTGGTCTCCTTTTTCTCCTTTCCACAGATGCCCGTGGCTCCATGACTGCAGAATGGAGTCCAATGGGTACCTGTGGTGATTAGGTTTAAGATTAACATGGGCCTTAGTTACGGCTGAAGTCCAGGCTGTACTGGATTGGGGAATCTGATATCTTTAGGATATTGAGTCTTTCTATCCAAGGATAGCTTATTATCTAGATTAACCTTGTTTATTCTTTAATACAAAAAAGAAAGAAAGAAAGAAAGAAAGAGAAAGAAAGAAAAACAAACAAAAGAAAAATAATGTTCTCCATTCAGGGCTTTAAAAAGGTTTATTTATAGGTATGATACATTTTCATCATATTTGTAAAGTCTTTGTATATGAACTATATTTTCAAGTGAATTTTTAAGTTGATTTGGTTTTGGTGACCTTTTGAAATTCTATTATTTGGAGATTTGCTTGACTTTGCTGCATAAGGATTCTTACCAGGTACAACACAAAGGCAGTTTGGTATCTTCCAAGTCAGTGTTGACACCCAGCTCACTCTCTAGGCCTGCAGCTCTCTAGTGATGCACAGAAGGCATGAAATTGGCCTGAATCTGGTCTTATTTGTAGTCTCAGGGATGGTTGTGGCTTGCTCTATTGTGTGGCTGTGTCCTTCTTGCATTTTACATCGAGGTTAACATTTTAGGTTAGGATGTTGTAGGAAACTAGATTTCTAGTTTTCTGGTTATCTTAATCTTGATCATATGAAAATATGCTTATAAAGTTTTAAGTATTAGACATAGCACATATTCCTCAGATTAATCTCAACTTGAATATGGTGTAATTTTATTCATGTATCTGATACAATAAAATATAAAACTTTTTTGCATTTGTGTGTGTGTGAAAGAGAGAGAGAGAGACAGAGAGAGACAGAGAGACAGAGAGGCAGAGAGACAGAGACAGAGAGAGAATACATGTACATGTACATGGCATGTCTGTGGAGATCAGAGGACAGTTTTGGGGAATTTGTTCTCTCCATCTGCCATGTGAGTTTCAGACATTGAATTTGGGTGGTCAGGCTTGGGGACAAGCCTTTATCTGCTAAGCCATCTCACTAGCTCCCAAACTCAAAACAAGCCTTTTAAATGCTTCATAGCCTTCTAAAAGTTTCAGATTTGGAGCACTTTATATTTCAAATTGATAATTATGGATACTGATAAAGTGTATGCTGTTATCACATTGTACATAAATGGTATTTATTCTAGAAATATGACATTTTATATTTTAAAGTCAGAGTAAAACAGAGAAATGAATTATGCATCTATCTACCTACTCATTATTAAAACTCTAAGTCATCTGACTAGAGGGAATTTAATCTGATAAATGCCTTGTATGAGGAGCCTCAAGCACAGCTGACATTTGGCACAGAAATACTGAGTGTCTTCCTTAGACTAGAGTGTCTACTAAAGAGTGTCTGCTCTTAGCTCTTCTGTAAACTATGACCCCTGAAGTTCTAGCCAAGGAAATTAGGCAAGAAAAGAAAAGCTTGGAAACACTGCAGAGAACTAAGAAAACACTGCTTTAAATGTTAAATGTGGAAGAGATTTGCAAACTCAAGAAGAGTGTTTATCAAGTGTAGCCCAGTTTTGCTAGATGCACAGCTTCTGAGGTAGGGGCATGTAGAAGAAACAAGGAAATTAGAGCAGTGTGTGTGAGCCCAGAGATAACTGATGCTCAGGGCCTTGGCTGGAGAAGCTACCTTCTGCAGTGGGCAACAGCTCATGTAGAGACTCACAACTGGCCAAAGTGCTGAGAATAAGTGAGTGTTGAGAGCTCAACCCTGAACAGAGTCACCTCCTTGGGTTCAGGAAACACCCTGGAAAAAAGGGCAGGAAGAATGTAAGAGCCAGAGGATGGGAAGATGGCTATGAAATTTAGTGTCTGAGACATGATGTGGCTGTTATACTCATGAATGCACAGCTGTTATGGGTACATGTCCAAGACCTCCACAAGATGGGGCCCATCAACATGCCATTATGGATGGCTGTCTCTAGTTCCAAGGAGCTGTTGGCAGCTAATGGTTGCTGGAGTCCTGTTTTCTTCAGTGGTGTGGCCACTGGTAAATTACTAATACACCACACCAATGCTTATGGAATCACCCCATACTAAACCTAGGTTGTGGCCTGAGTAGATGGTACAGTGAGTAAATCACTTGCTGCACAAGAGTGACTATTGGGAGTTCAGATCTCCAGAGTCCATTAAAAGCCATGTAAATGCCAAGCAGGTATTGTGGCTCACTTTATAATTTCAGCACCCAAGAGACAGAGACAGGGTTCCCTGGGGCAAGCTAGCTAGCTAGAACAACTAAACCAGCAAACTCTAGGTTCAAGAGAGAGACTCAGCCTCAATATGTAAGGTGAACAGGTAAGGAAGACACCTGATAGCAAGCTCCATTCTCTACATGCATGTACTTACACATGTGGATGTACCCATTCATGTGTGCATCCCATACACATGAAAACATGCATATATACGCAATGGGACGATATGCACTCATATGCAAAAAAATTAAAAATTACCTTGTTGATATTAAAAAGAAAAACACAAAAGCAGTAGAGAGACATATTAGGAAGAATAAGATGTTCAGAGGGAGTGGAAAGAGGGTGACAGAGCAATGGGCAAACAGGACAAAAATACATATATTTGTGTGTAATTGTCAAATAATGAATAAACTTGTTTTTTAAAATACCATATACACTATGCATGCCTGTGTGGAAACTACAAGAACTCAGCTGTAGGGAAGAGCAATTTTCTTCATGGCTCATAGACGCTTACCTGGACACGGGATATTTGAATGCTTGGTCCCCAGTTGGTGGACCTGTTTGAGAAGGATTAGGAAGTGTGGCCTTGTTGGAAGAGGTGTGTCACAGGGAGTGAGCTTTGAGGTTTCTAAAGTCCATGCCAGCCTCCCTATCTCTTCTCCCTCCCTCTTTGCTATGGATCAGGATGTGAGCTTTTAGCTGCTGCCACCACACCTGTCTGTCATGATGTTCTCAAACCCTCCTGAAACTGAAAGTAAGTCCCCAAGTGGATGTTTTCTTTTATAAACTGCCTTGGTCATGACGTTTCTTCACAGCAATAGAAGAGTAACTAAGCCACTAACAAAATCATATACCAAATATTAACATCCCAAACACATGGTTACTATAAAAAAAATCAGTGATTTGCACATAGTTGTTTTTTTTTTTTTATAGTTGTTAAAATCTGAATGTGTCTTATTGTTATATAAGTTCACAGTGCAAGCTGGCTGCATTTCAGGTGTCCCATAGCATCTGCCCAGTCTTGGGTACCACAGATGTACTGAAATGTCACAGTGTTTCTGAATAGATGAAGATAGGAACCAAAACCAGGCTTCTCAGGGGTTGGAGAGACAGTTTAATGGTTAAGAACATGTACTGCTTTGCAGAGGACCAGGGTTCTGTTCCCAGTACCCATATGGTGGTTCAAGCATCCATACCTCTAGTTCCAGGGGATTTGATGCCTTCTTTTGACCTCTGCAAGCACCAAGCACACACATGGTACAAATGCATGCATTCAGCAAAACATACATATAACATAAATAAAACTAAAATGAAACAAAACAACAACAACACAACAAAACAAAAAACAAAAAACAAAATGAAAACCTCACACACAAAACAAAACCCAAACATCAAAGATCTCAGGCGACCATGACAGCACAGCACATGTACTAGTACCTGAAAGGCTGAAGCAGAAGAATTATGGAGTCCATGCCAACTGGAGATGCATAGTGAGTCTGAAGTCAGCCTGAGATGCATGAGATGATATATGTTACATGTGTCATATAACATAACCTTGTCTTAGAAAAATCATCATCTCTACCATCACCAATAAGACAAAACAAAACAGTATGCCAAAGTTATCTCTGGAGAAGAACAATATTTTTGGTTTTGATTTTTAAGTTTCTAGTTTGCTTTTGGTGGACACATCTATAAAATGAAATTAAAAAATTACTAAAAATGAAATAAAAATGAAGAAATTAAACCCCTTCCACAGCCCACAAAGTATTAATCTACTGAACTCACTCCAGACGTCTTAGTTAATGCAACTCTATAAATATTTTAAGTGTGAACTAAACATTTTTTAAAATGAAATACAAAATGAAAGCTTAATTTTTATAACACCAGCTGCAACAACAACAACAAAATTCTACACTGTTTCTTTAAATTTATTTACTTACCTTGCTTTTGGGCCAGCTCCCCTCCACAGGAACTAAATTTTGGTGGGGCTCAGTTGACTACTAGCCAATTTTGATGATTCCTACCTTAATTTGAGTTGAACTATTACACTTCTGCTCTGAGGATCTGAATCCCAAGACAGGTTGTGGGTGGAATCTCTGCCTGGAAATGAGGACAGTACAGTCCATCATTGTCAAAAGTGCAGACTCTATTGACTCATTCTCCAGCATCTCTCAGAGTCTGAGATAATCTAATTGTTGTTGCTTTCTGTGCTTTAGAGTAACTTTATATCTCTTCCCTCTTTGGGGAGGAGGAGTAGAAACTTTATGAAAACAGATTTTCAATGGTTTCTTTCCAAATAAAATCCTAGCTGAGTTTGAATCTAAGTTGTGTTTAATGAAAGATTTAAATACATTAGAAGCAGATTGATGGAGCCAGGAAGTGAGTGTCTGGGTGATGCTGAGCCATGGTAGTTCCACAAGACACGAGATCCTCATTCCAGAGGGCTGTGCTCATTCATTGTGTGATAAACCACTGTAGACGGTTTCTGGTGTATAATCTGTGTATCACATAGTCACCTTTGACCCCTCTCCTGAATCAGTTTGCTCATATATGTATACCCTTGTAATAAAATGTAACTCTTTAGAGGCATTACACAGATCAAAATTCAAAATTTACAAAAGTACATAAATGAAGCGATTCCCTGATCCTTTAAGGCAACTCCACAGAAAGTATTTTCCAAAGTCAGCTCACAGCAGCTGATACAGCTGTAGGTCAAGGAGGCATGACAGCAGAACTTAGAAGCATTGCCTCTATACTGCTGCCTGTTTCACAGGCATGAAAATGCAAGGTTGAATTGGTCATGGGGTATTGCTCCATAGTTTCAGAAAGCAAATGAGACCAAGGAAAGTCTGTTAAGGAATGTTGCAGCCATGGAACACACCCTACCCACCATAGGATCTATGAGTCCTACAGTCAGTAAAGCCAGAAACCAGGAGGTCACCCAAGCCTTTTGGAGGCCAGTTGATTACTTAATGAACTCTGGACACTGAGCTGCAGTATTTGGTGTTTTTCCTGCTTGGCTTTGGTTTTGCTTTGGTGTGATTGTTCCTTGCTATACCCCAGTTCTCCCATGTTAGAATGAGAACATTTACTCTGGCCATTATATATTGAAAGTATGTAACTTGGTTTTGATTTCATTGGAGCCCACAGTTAAGATACTATTGATTTATAAAGTTTTGGGACCATTAATGACTATAGAAACTTGTGGTTTGGAATAGAATGCATTTTATATTATAATACACTGTCATATAATACATTTACATTGTCATGAGCCTTTGGGGACAAGAGGTGTGTCAGGATGAGAAAAGGTAGAATTGTGGTTGTTGGTGTTATCAACTTGACAATCTAGAGTCATATGGAAGATAGGCTTCCAGGCACACCTGTGAGAATTATCTTGATTCCATTAATTGAGGTGAGAAGGTTCTCTCACTGTAGATGGCTACTATATTCCTTGCCTGAGATCATGAACTATGCGAGTGGAGAAAGGAGTTGATCATCAGCATGCATTCCAGCTCCTGGAGCCTTGACTTCCCCACTGTGATGGACTGTACCTTTGAACTGTGAGCCAAGATAATTCCTTTCTCCCTTAAATTGCTTTTGTCAGCATATTTTATCACAGCTAAAGGAAAAGAAGCTAAGACAGTCAAATATGTTTTTCCTCATTCTTTCTTGAACCACGCATCTCTTTTGAGACTCAGTTATCACTTGTTTAACTAGCTTCACACTGCAGCCTTTCACAACTGTAGAAAATGTTGTAAACCATGTCTTTATATATATTATCATCGTCTCTGTATTAATCTATCTGCAGGATAATTTCCCAGAAGTAAACTTCCTCAGTCCTTTGTAAGTTGGGAGTTCGTCCAGACTCCCCCCAGGGCAGTGTGTTATCTGTAATCTCACCAACAGGGCGTTGTCCTTCTTTTTCTTAGCTATTATACATTTAAAATAGAGCCCTAGTTCTGCCTTGCACTTTGTCCTGGGTGGGGCTCAGTACCTTTTTAAAGTCTTAGGCTCAGTTGACCTTGTTAGTCAGGGAACTATTTCCCTATATCAATATTTCTATAATTGTTTACTGCTTCCCAAGAATTTATGAGGTCTCTTTTGAAAAAGCTGCGGAACAGGAGGAGGGCTTTCCACACTGGAAGCACAAACAGCTCTTGCCTGGCTTTCCTTTCTCCTTCAGTGTTGGGGAATGAACCCAGGATGTACACAAGCTCCATTCCCAGCCCCCAGAGCTTTCCTTGATGATCCATAGTAGGATTTTGCTCCCCTCTTCCACTGAATCTCGCTAGGAAGCAGAAATGACAAAGACCATATCCATTTTTGCACAGTTGTTCAAAATTCTGCTCTGTGCTTGGCTCTCATAGAACATGCACCAGTAAGATTTTTTTTCCTCTTTTGCTTTGGTATATTTCATTTTATTTTTAAATAATTGTGGCTTTGATTAAAGCCTTGGATGCCTTCAAGAAAGATGAGACTGGAAAGGTGGTGAGAGGGAGGGAGCTCAGTGGGTTTTTTTTTTCTTTTTTCTTTCTCCTGAGTCTGTTGGACCATTGGCTAATGTGGGAGAACCCAAAGCTATGTCCCATCACAGTATAGTTTATGAACTATTTCTGGAGAGTTAAGGTCACTGACTTATCACTATGTAAAGAGGCCAAGACAGGAAGATCATGATACATAGAAGTGTCTCTAAACTCTGAGGGTTAGGAGGGTAGCCCAGTTAAAAAAAATGCAGACCTAGAATGTGCCAAGGCCCAGGTTCTTTCCCTAGTATTCTGCAAATTTGTGTCCTGCCCTTTAATTATTTGATCCAGTTAAACACTGTATGGGACTTTTATTTTTCTCACTCTTTGCTGTATAAGAAAAATATTAATTTTTTATTAATTCTTTTTAAAATTAAAACTATTTCATATAAATCTTTAATGAATACAGAGGCATATAATATAGAGACAGAATATATCTGTCTGATGCAGTCTGGCTCAGGCTTTAGGTAATTTACTTTACACAGGAGTAGGAGTTCTAAGGACAACCTACATGCTTTCTAAATTAAATAAAAATTAACTAACAGAGTAAAAATAAGCAAATAAAGTTTTAAAATTAATTAAATGTGGAGCCAGGGTAAGGGGGAAAAAAATCATTATTTTTTGTTTGCATTTTTCAGGTTCATTTTTTTTCTTTGGAGACTGGGTTTGTCTGTGTAGCCCTGGCTGTCCTGGATCTCACTCTGTAGACCAGGCTGGCCTCCAACTTAGAAATCCGCCTGCCTCTGCCTCCCAAGTGCTGGGATTAAAGGTGTGTGCCACCACTGCCTAGGTTCATTTCTTTTTGATAAAAAGTTTACTGCTTAGTTGGGCAAGGTCTCCCTTGCATCTCAACAGCTAGTTGGAAAGAATTCAATAGATAAAAGCCTAAAACCCATTTCAAGAGTGGCATTTTAACTCACAGTGCACGGGCCATCCAAGTATGTTCTGGATCCCTGCTAACCTACATGCTGTTTTTGAGAGAGGTGTTGAGGAGCCCTGGGATATCCCAAGACGGAGATAAAGAGATCGCTCTGAAAAAACCCCTCAGATATATATGTAAACAGTCCAAGGTATTTTTTGAAGGTGCCTCAAAGATCACAGACCCCTACCCTGCCCACTCACCCAGAACTTAAGTTTCTGAGCTAGACAATTAGAAAAAAAGTTCTCTTAGCAGGACACACTGAAAATTTATGTATGATATGTCCAGTCAATAGGTCAAAGAGTCCACTTACTGAGACAAGAGGATTGCCACAAGTCCAAGCCTGGGCTACATAGTGAGCTTCTAACTAACAAAAGTAAAAAATAATACATGAATTGAGGCATTCAATGAAGGCTCCAGTTAAGTTGCTTCAGAGCTTGGTGGTGGATGGGGAACTTGTGTACGCAGGGTGTTTATGGTCTTACCAGAAGATGTGATCTTACCAGAAGATGGGATAGTGGCTTTTTATTTTATTTATGTCAAGGCAGCTATAAGGTTGATATCTTTATAAACAAACCAAAGCACTAGGGAAGAATAAGGAAGGGGTTAATGTCCTTGAATGAAAGGTTGCTTGACCTAACAGTGCAGCCTGTCTGTTGTGTGGTAGGCACTTGGTAAACATTTGCTGAATCCATTTATGAAGAAGCATTGTCTTTCCCTGTGGACAGCACACCTGGCCTCATTTCCTCAGGCGACATAAGGGAGATACCTATAAAAATACTCCATAAATAATTTCACATCTTCTTGGACTGGACAGAGAGAACAAAGGGTACACAGATCCCCCCAACTCCCCCCTGCCAGGGGCTTCAAAAGCAGCAGCTAAAGGGAAGCAGTTGAGAGAAAGACATGGGTAGGCTTGGAATCTGGAGAAATGTGGCTTTCTGTTGGACTGGCCACCATCACTTTTTTCCTTTCATTAAAAAATTAATTCTTGCCGGGCAGTGGTGGCGCACTCCTTTAATCTCAGCACTCGGGAGGCAGAGGCAGGTGGATTTCTGAGTTCGAGGCCAGCCTGGTCTACAGAGTGAGCTCCAGGACAACCAGGGCTACACAGAGAAACCCCGTCTCGAAAAACCAAAACCAAAAAAATAAAATAAAATAAAATAATTCTTTAGTGTAATTAAGCTTTAGTTAGCAATGTATGTACACTTAAGGTATATAAGGTGGTGTTTAGAGGTAGGTATACATTGTGAAGTGATTAGATGGAACTATGGTTGACTTATGTGCATGCGTGCGTGCGTGCGTGCGGTCACCATGTTGTGGAATTCTCTTTCTGTATCCCTGAGACTGCATATCTTCTGAGGACATCTCCTACCCTTCCATCTTCTTTCCCACCTTGACTCTCAACTCTACTCACCCAGACTTTTCCTCTCTTTCTCCCTCCTTCCCTCCCTCCCTTCTCTCTCTCTCTCTCTCTCTCTCTCTCTCTCTCTCTCTCTCTCTCTCTCTGTTTTTTGACAATGCTGGGGATTGAACCTGTGGCATCATGCATGTGAAGCAAACAAGCTCTATCGCTAAACTCCAGCCCTAGACCGCCATTCTTTACTTTTGAAGTCACACGTCTTTTTTTTTACATTGAATTAGGAATATACCCATATGTATTCCTATGTAGAAATATGAAGGTACAGCCAGCAGAGAGAAGTGCTGTCCTTGATGGTGCTTCTGTTTGGTAGCTGTCAGGGTGCACTGAGGAACCTCTCTCACCAGCAACAGTTCACAAAACTAGAAGCTGAGACTCCAGGATTTGGTTGTTGGTTAAAAAAAAGAGTGGGATCTGAGTCTGAGGGAGCCATGAATTCTAAACTGACTGGGAGACCATGAGCTTACAATTTGGCTGAGCTTGCCGGGCACATGGGCAGGAGAACACCACTCAGGAAAACAGTCTCTTCTAAAGAATAAGGAGCTCAAAGCCCTCCTAAAAGTTTGTGTTTACACTATGGCCCCTGCAAGTCTGTGCTCCCTCTGTGGTTTCTTCCTTACAGGTCCCTCTGGCCATTGCCCACCCTCATCCTTGAGAAGGTTTTGCATTTCTGGGTTGTAGAGCTTACTGTTGTCTACCCTGGGCTCTGTAGAGCTTCAGGCAAGTTAATAAATTCTGTGCACTCAAACCAAGAAGATACTGTAACTTTATACACTACTAAAGGAAAGAAGGCTAACTTGTAAAAAGTCTGGGACAATGTCAGCACATAATAGATTTGACTGACATCTTTTATTATTGTTGTAAATATTAGTAGAAGTACTAATAATAATTGCACACTTAGATATCAAGTTTCTTTATACTATAATACATTTAATACATAATTGTATAGATATATTTTTGCATATGTGTTTTATTATTTTCTCAGATTGTATTTGTTTACTGTACATATTTTAAATACTTATTATCTATTTTCTTTTCTTTTACATTTACAAACATGTATTTATTTACTTTGTGTGTGGGGGAAGGTGTGCACATGTACCCTGTGTATGTGAAGGTCAAAGGGCTTTGTGTAAGAGTCGGTTCTCTCCATCGTCGTACCAGTCTCAGGGATTGATCCCAGGGATTGGTCTCCAGGTTTGCTGGCAAGCCTTTTTACCTGCTGACAATCTTTCCAGCCCTTGTGATCTATTTTCCAACGTGTATCCCAGAAAATTTATACGAATGAACTTTTAAATCAATATTAAAAAGAATGTCTGGTCACCAAGCCTTCTTCAGCACTAAGGGTCACCATTTAAAGGTCTCAGTGGGAAGTCATTAACATTTTCTTATCTTTTGATTTGTTTATAGCTCTGGGGATGGATTCAGGACCCCTCCCATGCTGCTCAGCCCTCTGCCACAGCTCAGTCCTCAGTCTTAAACTAGAAGGGGAGACAAGAGATCTCAAGTTTATATTTACTTGCATCCAATCTTGGGTGTGTCCTGTTCTTTTTCGGGAATGAAATTAAATCTAAAGTAGATGTAACCATTGATGTTCAGTACATTTTATATATTCTATGTTCATGTGATTTAAAATACTATTCTTACTATTGTAGCTTGTGTTTATGAGCTATATCTATGTCGTATCTACATAGTCATCATAAATATATCTACATTTTCAATATAGCCTTCCTCTTCTGTTGCCTTCTGCTCTCTGCTGGGGTGATTTGGCTCTTCTGCCACTACTTCCTGGGAGGTTTCATATTCTGCTTCTATTCTTTCCGAGGCTACCTTCTGAGTTAGCGAAGTGTCTCCTCAGGCATCCTTCCTGCCTTCTTACACAGCACACAGACCTGCCAGTGCTTTACTTTCTATCCATGAGCCCTCTCTCCACCTAAAAACTCCCTTTAGATGTCCTGCTGTGCTTGACTGGGAAGTGTCCCACAGGCTCCTGGATTGGGGCATTGCCCCTACTTGGTGGCACTGACTTGGGGGACTGTAGAACCTCTGTGGCCTAGAGCCTGGCTAGGGGATGATGTAACTAACTACCAGGCTTGGGACTTCAGAGCTCCAGGCCATTCCTCTTCCCCAGATCATCTGTTTCTGGTCAATTACAAGGTAAGGAACCTCCTCTCAATATCTCTGTCTGCTACTATGAACTTTACCATGCCTTTCCCACCATCGCAGACCTCAGGATTTTCTCCTTGAAATTGAAGGTATTTTTGATAGTAACAACAACAAAATGAATAAATAAATAACCCACCCCTCGTCTCCCCCCTCATCCCCACTACCCCCAAGAGAGTCAGTGGGTGAAATGCTCTCTTGGCTTTGATTTGTCTGAAAACATTTAATACATTCCTTAGTCTTCAGGAACAGCATAAATGTGCAGTAGTGCCTGAGGATGACTATTCTGTCAGTATGCCAATGTTTCAGCCACCCTCTTTGTTCTGTGGCTGTTAAAGGTAGTTTGCTACTCTCTTAAACATGACCTTGTCTGCTTCTATGGTCTTCTTCTTGCTTTGGTTTTCCAGTCATACATAATATGTTTCCTGTGGGCACTATACATAATGAGTCTACAGACACATGACTTCGATAACATCTATAATTATTAATAATATTTAATAATTAATAGTACCTATAATCTCTCCCTCTCTATGAGTATTGATTTTCCTCATTTTTTCCACTCTCCTTTTTCTTTTATACGTGACTAGATAAATCTGGATGTTTTCATTCAATCTAAATACCTACACTCTTTAACTTCTCTTTGGTATGTTTTAGCTCTTTGACCTTTGTGATGCTTCCTAGAGAATTTCCTCATCTCTGCATCCAGTTCATTGCTTTTCTGATCATCTATGTCTAGTTAGTTACGTAAAACCTAGCCACTAAGGTTTAATTTCAATCACATAGTAGGTTTTTCTTTCTAAAAACAGTTTGGATTATTTTTTTTCTGATTTTATTTTAATAATGTTATGTTGTTTGTTGGTTGGATATTTCCCTTTCTGGCATTAGTCATGTCAAATATTCTTATTTTATAATCCATAAAATTATCTAGTTTTCTGAAACTCTTGGGTTACAATGCCATTGATTATTTCATCTGTTGGTTCGGTGTGTGCATGCATGTGCATGCGAATACACGCATGTGTGTATGTGTGTGTGCTCGTGTGTGTGCATGTGTGCATGTGTGCCTGTGCCTGTGTGTACGTGCACATTCATGCATGCATACACACATGAGCACGTGAATGGTGTGATACACATTTGGAAGTCCGAGGACAACTTGTAGGAATTAGTTCTCTTCTTCCACTCTATGGGTCCCGAGGACAGATCACATACAGGTTGTCCAGCTTGGTGGGAGGCACCTTCACCCTTTGAACTATCTCACTGACCCTTATTTTTTTCTTAAACCATGATGAACCATGATGAAGGTAGGAATTTGAAGTAGAAATTATAATGAGATGCAACTATAAATTCCCAGAAAACCTTTTCCCTGAGTTCCAGTACAGTAAGCAAAATAATAGATGCTTTCTCCCCCTTTGCTTTTGAGGGAGGGAGTCAAGCATCATGTAGCCCAGGCTGGCCTTTCAAACTAACTATATAGCCAAAGGTGACTTTGAAGTCCTGACCCCTTGCCTCTACCTCCCCAGTGCTAGGACTACAAACATGCATGACTATGCTGAGCTTGCATGTGCTTTCCTGTCATGTGTCTAGGGGAGGGCACTCATCTATTCTAGTTTAACCTTTGTCATTGAAGGATTCCTATTTGCTATAATGGTCTTTGCAAGACCACAATTCTACCTCCTGCTTTAGCAGGAATATTAAACCTAATCCTCAGAATTAATGAGGTTGTATTTACTTCTGGGTCTTTGATTGGATTCCATTGCTCAACCTGTCTGTTTTTACACCAGTACCATGTGGTTTTTATTACTATTGCTCTGTAGTACAGCTTGAGATCAGGGATGCTGATGGCTCTGAAGTTCTTTTTTTGGGCAGGGTTGGCTATCTTGAGCATTTTGTTTTTCCATATGAAGTTGAGTATTGTTCTTTCAAGGTCTGTAAAGAATTGTGTTGGAATTTTGATGAGGATTGCATTGAATCTGTAGGTTGCTTTTGGTAAGATGGCCATTTTCACTAGGTTTATCCCACCAACCCATGAGCTTGGGGATCTTTCTGTCTTCTGATATCTTCTTCAATTTCTTACTTCAGAGACTTGAACTTTTTGTCATACAAATCTTTCACTTGCTTGGTTAGAATTATACCAAGATATTTTATATTGTTTGTGGCCATTGTGAAGGATGTTGTTGCCTTAATTTCTTTCTCAGGCTGCTTTATTATTTATATGTAGGAGGGCTTCTGTTGTTGTTGTTGTTGTTAATTTTGTATCCAGCCACTTCATTGACGGTGTTTATCAGCTGTAGGAATTCTCTGGTAGAATTTTGGGGGTTGCTTATATATACTATTGTATCATTTGCAAATTTAGCTTTTTCCTTTCCATTTTGTATCCCCCTGATCTCCCTTAGTTGCCTTTGCTCTAGCTAAAACTTCAAGTATTATATTGAATAGATGCAGAGAGAGTGGACAGCCTTGGGTTGTCTCTAATTTTAGAGGAATTGATTTAAGTTTCTCTCCATTTAATTTGATGTTGACTATCACCTTGATATATATTGCCTTTCTTGTGTGTAGATATGTACCTTGTATCCCTGATCTCTACAAGGGATGTTGGATTTATCAAAAGCTTTTTCAGCATCTAATGAGATGTGAATTTTCTTTCAGTTTGTTTTTATGGTGGGTTACATTGACAGATTTTCCTATGGACACCTGACTTTTGATAAAGAAGCCAGAAATATACAATGGGAAAAAAAGCATCTTCAACAAATGGTGCTGGTCAAACTGGATGTCTACGTGTAGAAGAATGCAAATAGATCCATATCTATCACCCTGCACAAAACTCAAGCCCAAATGGATCAAAGAGCTCAATGTGAAACCAGATACATTAAATCTAATAGAACAGAAAGAGAGGGATAGTTTTGAACACATTGGTACAGGCAACAACTTCTTGAACCGAACACCAGTCAAGCAAGCAGTAAGATAAAGAATTTAACGAACTGGACTTCATGAAACTGAAAAGCTTCTGTAAGGCAAAGGATATCACCTAAAGAGCAAAATGGCAGCCTACAGAACGGGAAAAGATCTTCACCAACCATACATTTGACAGAGGGCTGATATCCAAAATATATAAAGAACTCAGGAAACCAGACATCAATAAACCAAATAACCCAACTAAAAATGGAGGACAGCTCTACACAGCAAATTCTTGACAGAGGAATCTCTAATAGCTGAGATACACTTAAAGAAATGTTCAACATTTATAGCTATCAGGGAAATGCAAATCAAAACGATTCTGAGATTCCATCTTACACTTGTCAAAGTGGCTATGATCAAAGACACAAGTGACAGCTCATGTTTGCAAGGATGTGGAGGGGATCAACTCCTCCATGGCTGGTGGGGGAACAAACTTAAACAACCACTTTGAAAAGCAATATGGTGATCTCTCAGAAAATCAGGGATCGATCTACCTCAAGACCCACCTATACTACTTCTGAGCATATACCCAAAGGACACTCCATCACACCACAAAGGGCACTTGCTCAAGTATGTTCATAGCAGCTTTATTTGTAAATATCCAGAAACTGAAAACATCCTAGATGTCCTTCAACAGAAGAATGGATAAAGAAAAGGTGGTACATTTACACAATGGAGTATTACTTAACTGTTAAAAAAATGATGTAGGTCCTTCCTTCTCCATGGGGTCATTGGCCCCTGGCCACAAGGGCAAAGGGAACAGAGTTGACAAACAGGGTTTCAGAAGGCCCACGAGTACAGATGGTAATAATGACATACTAGGACCAATTTCATCAAGACAGATTAACTTTACTTGGGGTGAATCAAGAGTTATATAATTTTGGGGAAGGGGTGTAGGAATATCCAGGATAGGCAAAGATCATTGGCTGAAATCTAAGGTACTAAGATGCCTCATTAGCATGGGGAGGCATTTCTGGAATCCCAGGTGCTAGCTGAATTAGTTCTTATCAGGAGAAAGGAAGTTGAACCTGTAACCTTAACTAAGGCTATGTGACATTCCACAGGTATAGTGTGTGGGGTCTGGGATCTCTCAGGTTGAGAAGAAGCAGCCTCACTGACAAAGGGAATCTGCCATCCTACACATAGCTCAGGGCTTTCCAGTAAAGTCAGTCTTTGACCTTAGCAGCAGGACAGCACAATGACATCATGAAATTTGGCAAATAGATGGAACTAGAAAAGATTATCCTGAGTGAGATAACCCAAACCCAGAAAGATACACATGGTATATTCACTTATGGGTGAATATGAGCTGTAAAGTACAGGATAACAATGCTACAAATCCACAGACCCAAAGAATCTAGTAAGGAGGACCCAAGGTGGGGGACATGAGAACTTCACAGAGAAGGGGAAAAAGAATAGACATCATGACAGATGGGGAGAGGGGACTGGATTGGGGTGGGGGTAGGTAGAGGAACAGGAGAGATCAAGTGTGAGGACAGTAGAGGGGCAGAGTACTGGAAGAGACAACTGGAATCAGGGGTCATCTCTGGGATGAGCTAGAAACCTAGAGCAATGAAAACTCCCAAGAATTTATGGGGTGCTAGGATTCCTAGCAATGGGGGATACAGAACCTGAACTGGCTGTATCCTGTAACCAGGCAAGACTTTCTGTGGAAGGATTGGGACACAGGCTAAGCGAGGCCTAGACTTTGTCCTGCCTACAAGATGTGCTGAGGTAAAAGTAGTGCAGAAATTGTATGAGTGGCCAACCAATACTGTTCCAGCTTGAGAACCATTCCATGAGGGAGTCCACCCCTGACACTGCCAGGAGGGCTAGAAGTCAGAGGCTGGACAGTCCACAATAGAACCAAAGACGAATGTCAGAAAACAAAGAAAAACAAAACAAAATGTCAATGAAATGATTCCTAATGGTATTCTGCTATACGCATAGCTTGGCATCTAGTCCAGTTGTCATCAGAGAGGCTTCACCCAGCAGCAGACGGAAACAGATGCATAGACCCACAGCCAAACATTAGGCAGAGCTTGGGAAATCCCTAGGAAGATGGGGAAGAAGGATTGTAGAAGCCAGAGGGGTCAAGGACACTACAAGAAAACCCACAGATTCAACCAACCTGGGCTCATAGGGACTCACAGAAACTGAACCACTAACCAGGGAACCTGCATGGGACTGACCCAGGCCCTCTGCACATAGGTTACAGTTATGTAGCTTGATCTTCTTATGGGACTGCTAACAATGGGAATAGGAGCTATCTCGTCTTACTGGGTTGCCTTGTCTAGCCTTAATAGGAGGCGAGGTGCCTAATCTTAGTGCAACTGGATACACCAGGGCCGGTTGATATTGCTTGAGGCTGGTCCTTTTCTGAAGAGAAATGGAGGAGGACTGGATGGGGTAGGGTGGGAAGGATACCTGGGAGTTAGGAGGGAAGGGAAACTGTAGTCAGAAAGTAAACTAAATAAAATTAAAATAAAAAAAATAATGATGTTGGCCTGGGGGTGTAGTTCAGGCTGACATAACTACATGCTCAGTGTGTGCTAAGGCCCCATCACTTGGGTACAGTCCTCAGCCTCATGGAAAGCTGTACTGTGACTAGGCAAGCAGCAGCCCATCTATTCTCTTGCTTCTTTTCCAGCTCACTCTTAGTCTTGGATTGTGGGATTCTCTTTACTTTCCTGCAAGTTGTACCTGAGACCACACTGATTTCATCTGCCCTTGCCATATGTTTAAAATGGTTGGGTTTCCAAACCTTTACACAAAAAAAATGGAAGCCCACATTTTGTTTCAGTTGCCCCTGGAAATGATTGAATATCACTAGATGATGACTGACTAGCTTCCTTAGTTCTATTGATGGTTGGAGGACCTTCTCCTGGCACAGTGAGGCTTGCATAGCATAGTGGCCTAAGTGAAGATGAAAGGGGGAATCCTGAAAGTAAAACACACATGTACTCCACATGGTACTGACAAGTCATGTAAAGGAAGGAAAAAGTCATGGTAGGCAGACTCGACTGACTCCATGCTTTGTCAGTCTTACTCTGCAGACAGAAATCCATCCCAGGTGGCTCATAATCTTCAGAAGGGCAGCTAGCCACTCTGTGACCCACTTGTTGGTTGATACTTGCTGAGAGATGCAAATGGATCATTTAACTTCCAGTGAGAAGCTACCAGGAAAATGGTTCTGTTATCTGTGGAGGTTTAAATGGGAACTGTCCCCCATAGGCTCCAATACTTGAACATGTGCTTCCCAGCGGGTGGCACTATTTGAGGAGGTTTAGGAGGTGTGGTCTTGCTGGAGGAAGATATGCCAACGGAGTTTTAAAGCCTTGCCCTACCTCCAGTTTACTCTCTCTACTTTGTATTTGAAGTTACCGATGTGACCTCTCAGCTTCCTGCTCCTGCCACCATGCTTGTCCCCCCACTTCCCCGCCATGATGGACTGCCATCCCTCGGGAACTGTAATCTCAAACAAATCCTTTCTTCTTTATGTTGTTCGGTCCTGGTGTTTATCACAGTGACAGAATCAAACTAAGGCAATAATCCTGGCTTTGTGTCTGAGCAGAAAATGTCTTGGTTTAGAAGACTAATCATAAAAATACAGCATTCGAGATGGCGAAAGATGATTCTTCAGACTCACAAAAGTACAAACCCATCTGTAGATGAAGATAGGAAGCTCAACAACGGGAGAAAGCCCACGCACTAAAGACTATGACACTATTTATTATTTTGAAATAGTGATTTCACACGTCCTCTCTTCCAGAGAAGTGCTAAGAGTTAGATAGATGGTTTTTATCTATTTTTCTTCTCGCTATTCCATGTGGATGTTTTCTTCAGTCCAGTCCAGACCATCAAAAGACACAGACCTGAGCTAGCTCAATCCCAAACAGCACAATGGATTGTTTCCACTCTAGCAGGAGACACAGAAACATTTCATCAAAAAGGTTGGAGTGAAGACAGCTGGTAAAATAGAATTTGGGGAAGAAATGGTGATCGCCAGGCCACTTATTCATTGTATTTTTTAAACTCCAAAGGCTGGCACATATTTTTGATTAATTCTAGTGCGCAAGGTCTGGAATTTGAGTAGATCAAACTTTTTTTTTTTTGGTTTTTCGAGACAGGGTTTCTCTGTGTAGCCCTGGCTGTCCTGGAACCCACTCTGTAGACCAGGCTGGCCTCAAACTCAGAAATCCACCTGCCTCTGCCTCCCAAGTGCTGGGATTAAAGGCGTGTGCCACCACTGCCCGGCTTGAGTAGATCAAACTTAAGAGAGGGTTGCTCGGGAGTAGTTCCACCAAACTTTCCACAGCTCATTGTAGGGATCTATTATATAATTAGACTCTTGTCAAGGACTGAGGATCCATCCACCCCCAGAAACATGCTGGAGTCCCTGTGACAGGTTCTCAGACCTTAGTACAACTGACAACATGACGGACACACCATTTCAACCTTAAAACCCAGCAGGCAGAAAATGAGAACACAGAGTGAATCTATCAAATCCAGAGTTCTGGGAAAGTCCCTACGTGCTAACCTTGCCTTTGGCTTCTGGAGTTCCACTTCTGGCTAACTGTTCAACTGAGGTGTGTCAATCTAGGATGTGTGTTGCTTTTTTTTTTGTTTTGGTTTGGTTTTGTGCTTAGAACCCCATCCTGAGAAAGGCTTGGGACTGCACTGGGTCCCGAATGCCCAGTGTAGTCTCCAGCCATCAGATGAAGACTTTCTATTGGCTTGAAGCCATGTCCAAATAGTCTTCTCTGGTGGATACCCCACAAGAACCCAAAACAGAGGCTTTCTCCTGAGTGAATTTATCGTAGATTCATGCATACAGCTCTGTGGGATGTTCTGGCCTTGGTTATCATCACAAACGGACTGATGCTTAGAACTGCCGTGTCCTTTCCTGAGCATACAGCTAGACTTCCTGTCCCAGACTTCCTGTCAGTCCAGGAGGCCCATGTCACTGAGGGCTTATGAGTGGAATGTGAACAGTGTGCATGTCCCATTTCCAGACCTGACCTATAAAAATTTCACTTGCATGCTCTGACAAGCTCATTTCCTCTCCTGATTAGGAAGACCTCTGTGCAGCCTAGGGAGGTGTATGCTGAAGATAGCAGAGCTGCCATGAGCCTGGGTTTCCTATCACTGGGGGGCTGGAGAACAGCCACCTACCTGAATATTGGTTCACTACTGCAGTGCACAGCCATTGCACTTTTAGGTTATTTTGGTAACATAGCTGAGCCCCAGAACCAATGGAGGGTGCGTGAGGGACAGGGAGGGAATTAACAGCCCCAAGAGACACCAGTGTGACCCAGATAGAGTTGTTTTTCCTAGTGCAACCATGAATACACATCTGCATTGTTTCTGGCTGTCACCCAGGGCCTGGGATCTTTGTTGTGTATCTCTGTCCTCCATGGCAGCCTCAGAGCCAGCCAGCATTTGTCTAAATGCTTCCAATAGTGCTCCATCCCTGGTTATTCAAATCCAATACATGTGAACCTAGGCTGTGTATTTCCATGTCTCGCCTTCCTGCAACATCGGATTCGATGTGCAGAAGGAAGGACAATATTTTCATAATAAAATAAATACTAATGGGCAGAGTGCAAAACTGGATGAATTTCAAAGACCAGGCTTGCCACTTCAAAGAGATTCCAGCCTGTGTGTGCAGTCCTGGAGGAAGGTCTCAGACTCCTGTGGGCTGCTGGCTAGCTGTGCTGAGCACTCAGCGCTCTGTTCCTTGCTTCTCTAAGGGTTTTAGGTCTGAATCCAATAGACAAATATTTTCTCCCAATACAGAGCAGACACCCAATTCAAGGGTGGTTAAATATTGCTAAGGCACTGGATTATTTGTTACTGGCCTCTCTTCTCTTCCCAAGGTCGCCCCCTCCCTTGTGGGGGGAAGTGGTGTGGGCCACCCACAGATGTCATCTCTGTGGTAGACTGCGGTAGATTTGGGATGTGAGTCTTGTGGGTAGGTAGCTCTGCTGATGGAGGGACTCTCTTTTTGTCTAAGGCCTTGAAAGGCCCCTTCCCACCACACAGTGCTCTCTTAGCTGCCCACACCCCATTGCAAGCCTTCATTCTGAATCCCAGTGTGTGGGAGTTGGAAGTACTCACACTCTGCCCATTGTGGATGGAAGCATTGGCCCTGAGCAGCGTTGAGCTTTGTGTCTAATAACCACAAAGGCACTCCTTCCTCCCCATTAACAGAGTCTTACTGAGTGCCCCATGTCTTACTGAGTCTTAGTTAGGTTTCTATTGCTGAGATAAACACCTCGACCAAAAGCCACTCGGAGAGGACAGGTTTTATCTCCCCTGACAGCTCACAGTCTTCCATGATGCGGGTGGGGCAGGAATTCAGGTCTCCCAGTGACCGTGGAGGAGGACACTGCTTACTTGTGCCCTTCCCCTAGCCTTTAGTAGGATAAACAACCTGGCTGGAGCCAGTCTGGCCTCTCTGCATTTGCAACTTCCTACAGGAACCTTAAGGAGTTGACCGCCCGCTGAGCTCGCTGGAAACAAAGGATGGGGTCTGTGGGCTTTCCCTTTATAAGCAGTACGGAATATTAAAGTTTCGAACCTCGATCAGAAACTTTGTCTCGGCTTCATTCTTCTCTCGCACCTGGTTCCTTTTTCATCTCCAGCTCCTCTTTCAGGTAGACCCAGTTCATCCATGGCTGCTGGACGGCCACACTTACTCTCCTTGGCTTAGTTTACTTTCTAATACACCTTAAGACCACCTGCCCGGAGGTGGCACCACCCACAGTAGCCTGGGCCCCTCCTACCATCGATCATTAATGAAGAAAATGCTTTACAGACTTGTTTACAGGCAATCTGACAAGGCATTCTCTCAATTGAGGCTTCTTGTCCCAGATGACCGTAGCTGTGTCAAGTTGGTAAAATAAAGCAAACAAACAGTGAAACAAATAAGGCACTGGATGTGGTGGCATATACCTGTAACCCTCTCTCCTCTGTCCCCTGTCCCCTGCCCCCTCCCCCCCCCCCACATTCCTTTCTGGGTATAGTTACTCAGTATGGACTCCACCTGTATTCTTTTTCGTCCCTTGTCATTCTGCCTTCTGTGGTCCTTCTGAGTTACTAGGTTTGTATTTATTCAACTCAGATCCACGGTCTTCTGAGGGTGAGGGTGGGTGAGGTGAATTTCCTCTCACCACACAAGGGGGTGGGGGATGAGCAACATGAAGGAAGGCCATGGAGGTAGCACCAGTCTGGAACTCCCAGAGGGCTGTGGGGGCTGCAAAGCCACCAGTGCCCGCAGTCACAGGAGTGAGCTCCGGGAGTCTATTAGGCTAGATCCTGCACTATGACTGTTTTTACTTAGAAGATAAAAGCTGGAAGGCAGGAGATGGGATCAAAAGAACTCAAGGGTCACAGTCTGAGAAGACAAGCCTTGGGAGGAAAGGAGGGTGACAGATTCCTGCAGGGAGCAGGCCAGTCGCAGGCCAGTCGCAGGCCAGTTGCAGGCCAGCCACACTTGCACAAACTGTGGCCTTACTGGACAAGTTCTGATTTCCAGCCTGTAGCTGTTTGTTGTGAGGTGCTGGGGATCAAACCCAGGGCCTTGTGACTGCTAGGCAGGTACTCCTCCACTGAGCTCTAGCCCTAGTCCTGAGAAATCTGACTCTAAGTCCGTAGCAAACGTAGAAGACACACCACTTCCTCGAGTGAACAGAGAGTCTGCTTTGACTTGTCCTAACACCAGTTCCCTAGTTTTCCATTTACTGTTCAAGTATTTGTGCACGCACAAGCGACAGCCATTTGTGTTGGTGTCTGTTTATATTTCACAAGTGGGTTGTTGTTTTAGTTTCTATGCTTCTGGCTGTAAGTACAAAGTCCTTATTACAGTAAATGCAACAATAATAAATTCACAATAAGTGATCTCAGTGAGTTCCAGGGGGTTGCAGGGGTGCGTTCAAGCACTCCATGCAGAACAAAGCTGCCTATGTTTTCCTTGGTCTTGAGCCACAGCCCTCTGGGTGCACACAACGATCTCTGTGCCAGGTCACTCCCTGAGATGTAGGGAGCAAAGCTGGAGGCAGGATCTCACCTCAATTGGTATCTGAGGAGCTTGGATCAGATTCTCCAGTGTGATTGCTGGGTGGCTCCTTTGTTTGCTACAGTTCTGGACGTGGTGAGTTCTTTGTGGACTACATAGTTCTAGGAAGATGGGGTCTTGCTCCAAGCCAATAGCAATGCCTTAACTGAGACAGAAGTTCTTGGGGTGCACCCCTGATCATACCAGTTTCCCTCAGTGCTGCCTCTTTTGCCTCCCCAAACCCCAGGCTGAATGCTGGGAAATGCTGGCACCTGCTCTCTGATGGGGCTGTGCTCCCTGGGAATTGGCTCCCAGCTTAGGGAAGCTCAGCTGCCATCTTGGCTGGGAATCCATGCTCCATGCTGCCCTTCGGAGAGTCACGCCTCTCTCAGACTTCTGCTGCTCTGGGTAGCACTTCCTTCCAGCTGGGATGCAGGTGACAGCTGTCTCAGCGAAGTGTTTCTATTCCACATTCTCCTTGTTTTCAGCAAGTCCTAAAAAGTGAACTGTGAGTGGCCATCTTTGGAGTTGTGTAAACTGGAATCTCCTCAGACCTTGGCACTCTGGTGCCACCTCTGTAATGACGATGACTTACCCAGTCCACATAGGGATGACAGGCACCTGGAGATGGTTTTAGTATATCACTGGCTGTCTTCATTTAAGGAGAAGACACTTGAGAGTGGACTCAGGGGGGCCCTGGTGACCATGTCCCTTGGTTTTGTTCATTTTGGTTTTTGTTGTTGTTGTTGTTGTTGTTGTTTTGGAGACAGGGTTTCTCTGCGTAGCCCTGGCTGTCCTAGAACTCACTCTGTAGACCAAGCTGGCCTCGAACTCAGAAATCCACTTGCCTCTGCCTCCCAAGTGCTGGGATTAAAGGCGTGTGCCACCACTGCCCAGCTGACCCTGTCCCTTGGTAAGCAGGTGTAGCAAATCATACATAAGGAACTAGAGAGATCCATATCAGAGGAAGTAGGAGATCCATATGTGGGGATCTGAATCTGTTGCAATTCTGGCCTAGGCTATTTTTTAATTGGTTGTTTTATTTGTTTATATTTCAAATGTTATCTCCCTTTCCTGTTTCCCCTCAGAAAATCTCCTATCTCCTCCCCCTTCCCCTTGCTTCTATGAGGGCGTTCACCCACCCACCCACCCACTCCCACCTCACAGCTCTCAAATTCCCCTACACTGCGGCATGGAGCCTTCACAGGACCAAGGGCCTCACCTCTCATTGATACCCAACAAGGCCATCCTCTGCTACATATGCAGCTGGAGCCATGGGTCCCTCCATGTGTACTCCTTGGTTGGTGGCTTAGTCCCTGGGAGGTCTGGGGGATCTGGTTGGTTGATATTGTTGTTCTTCCTATGGGGTTGCAAACCCCTTCAGCTCCTTCAGTCCTTCCCCTAACTCCTCCATTGGGGTCCCTGGGCTCAGTCCCATGGTTGGTTGTGATCATCCACATCTGTATTGGTCAGGCTCTGGCAGAGCCTCTCAGGAGACAGCCATATCGAGCTCCTGTGAGCAAGTGCTTGTTGGCATCAGCAATAGTGTCTTGGTTTGGTGTCTGCAGATGGGATGGATCCCTAGGTGGGGCAGTCTCTGGATGGCCTTTCCTTCAGTCTCTGCTCCACTCTTTGTCCCTGCATTCCCTTTAAACAGGAACAATTCTGGGTTAAAATTTTTGAGATGGGTGGGTGGCCCCATCCCTTAACTGGGGGTGGGGGTGGGGGCATGCGCAACCTCAGGATATGGTCTCCACAGGTTCTCCCTCCCCTTTTTTTGGATATTTCAGCTAATGTCATCACTGTTGGGTCCTGGGAGCCTCTTGCTTTTCTGACATCTGGGACTTACTAGTTGGCCTAGGTTTTTAATCAATCTAAGAATGACCTAGGTTTTTAATCAATCTAAGAATGACTAAACCAGCCACTCAGGGATTCGGAAGTTTCATTTAGGATATTATAGGTTTCATTTCCATGTTGAAACTATGTTTCTAGTTTCTTTGGGGAACAAGCTAGTGATTTCCATAGGTAACTGAGAGAGACCAGCCATCTCATCAGGGCTGCACAAGAGCAATTCCAACTGCGCCAGTTATTCTTGTGAGCTCTGGTTCTGTGGACCATCGGGGCTTTTAAAAATATATTGCGCTGTGAATGAGTAGACAGACGGGGTGTTTAAGGAGCCTCTGCTTTAACATGCTCCTGTCATGTAAGGGGCATGAGTAGATGTGTGGTGGAATTAGCCTCAGGTTTCCAACGGCAACTTGATTGTAGAATGCTATAGTTAGGTGGCCCATCCATATAGTGATAGCTGTGACTCTTGCCATAGACGATGCATACCTGGGTCCACCACAGAGCCTGCACCATGCTTTCTGGATGCTGAAGTGGAAGTTTCTGGTTGTGTCATGTGATGCAGACTCACGTGGTGCTTTGCTGAGGAAGGATAAGTCATGTTTGGAGAGAGTATAAATAGGACTCGATGGACAGTGATGGGGCGCTTGCTTGCATAGCTGGCTTTGCAACACTTTGCTGCTCTTGCGTCTTCACTGATCTTCACTTCGTTTAGAGAGACACAGCAGAAAACTTTTTCTGGTGTCCCTGCTGGTTCTGGTGACTCCTGCTGACAGGTGCAAATTTGGGGGATTTCTGCTGGATTGTGCCACCACTGTTGATTCATGTTTGGTATCCTGACACTACTGAACTGGACTGCTAGTGTCCTGACAACAGAGATTGGAATCACCCCTAAAGAATTACTTCTAAACAGGTCCACGTTCCCATGTCCTACTTACTGCTGTTTCTCCCCCTTTGGACAGTGGGCTAGAAGCGGGATCGAAGCATGTGAGAACCCTCATTAAAGGAGATTTTGAAAAATATAAACCTACAGAATATCAAACCTCCCCAAACTAAGCAAAGGGAACCTCGCTTATGTATAAAGTCTAAAAATAGGGAACCATGCCATTATTACATGTAATGTGTGCCTCTAACAAGACATGAGGAGTCAATGTCCATTCTAGAGCTTTATTGTTCTCATGTTGAAATCAGCCTCCGGAGAACTTTTGGACTTTGAAACAAGAAACCTTAAGTAAAGCATCTAACGCACCAAATGTTGTTGCCCAAGTGTAAAGTGGCGGGGGTGGGGGTGGGGGTGGGGCAGGGGGGAGGGGAGGAGAACATGACTCTTTCAAAGTAAAAGTATCTAATAAGATAGGAGGCGACATTCACAGTAGATGTGCACATTGCTGGGTATAAATGTATGTAAAGCTATAGTTCTGCTTTTTTTTTTTTTTTTTTTTTTAAAGTTCTGGAGATTAAACCCAAGCTGAGAATTCTAGGCAAGTGCTCTGGCTTTGAGCTACCCCTTAGGCCATGAATGCACTTTTTTATTTTATTTTTTTTTAACTTTGAGGAATTGCCTATTTGAGGTTATTTTATTATTGTCATTGACACAGTATTGGGCCAAGTTATATTTTCATTCTTGGAGAGGTCACCCACCGACCATCTTTCTGTCCAGTTATCCATGCATTCATAAGTCTACCATATTCCCATGCATCATCCGTCCATATATGCATGCATGCATTTCACATAGGCGGATAGACTTCTCCAGGCTTTTCCACAAGCTTTGTGACATTCATGGGTGCCTCTCTGGTGCAAGATCTCTTCTCTGACATTTGGACCCTGAATCCAGTTGGCCAGTTGTCTAGTGAGTCTTTTACTTTAGCCCATGTGGCTTTATGTTTTTGAGGCTCTTCTCCGCTGAAGACTCAATGTGTTCCATAGACCATGCAGCACTTTCACATGGGGAAAAAAGGAAAATGACATCTAGGCATAGGACACATGAGGAAACAGGCATGGATAGGGAGTGGGCATGGCCGGCAGTAAGCCAGGAACCTGGAGCCAGATGCCTTATGACATTAACTCATCCTTTTCTGTTTTCTGTAGCCACTTGACTGTGGGTAACTTACTCTCTAGGACCTTTAGTTTCTTCATGTACAGAACGGAACAATGGGGCTAGACAGCGTACAAGTCAATGTAGTGCTGAGGATCTGAATCCAATCTCCCCTTTAAAGGGGCAGGCATAGTGATGCATGCTTACAACCCCAGTCTGGCAGGCACAGTCAGAGGAATCCCAGGGGCCCACTGGCCAGGCATACTAGCCTAATTGGAGATTTCCAGGCCAAGAGAGACCATGCCCTAGAAGACAAGGTGGACGGCTCCTGAGGAATGACACAGAAGGTTGACTGTTGGTTTCCATATATAAGCACAGATCTGCACATGTACTCACACATGTAAACCCACACACATGGAAAAGAGAACGTGGGATAATGGAGTCTATTGCAAAATTGCCATAGACTATGACATCGAAGTCCAGCAGGTCTACAATGCAGTTCCCGTTTCTCTCGGGTCTTGGGCTGCAGCTTATGTGCCATCAAGAGGCATGCAGGTGTGACACTTTGGGCAGGTAGAGCATTGCAGCAGCACGTTCTTCCCTCATCACAAAATACCCATCTGGCAGCTCCATTGCATTGGCGTTAAGAGCACTCTATGCAACTTTGCCTTTCTTATATTAAATGTGGGCTCAGATCAGGTGCTGCAGTCCATGTCCTCCAGAAGCAGCCTGGGGTCTGCTGGCACATATGCAGACTGGGAACAGTCTGCTGGAGGAACAGCCTGCTGGAGGAACGGCCTGTTACAGAACAGCCTCGGGGTATTTCAGATTCAGCTACTGCTCTTTTTCTGTCTCCCACGCCTCCTCATCCTGAGATGTCAAAGTGACTTACACAATGGCAGCTGGAATAGAATAAGAAGTCACAAGCATCGCTGGGCAAGGTGGATTAACCCTGTCATCCTAGCAAGTGGGAGGTGGAGGCAGGAGGACCAGAACTTCAAGGTCTTCCTCAGCTAAAGAGCAAGCTTAAGGCCAACCTGGGCTACAAGGATGCAAAGACAGCTCTAGTACCTGGTGTAGGGCACATGGCTTTGATCACAGATGGGAATCTGATGTGATTCTGAACCTCTTAACCACCAGGGTAAAAGGGAAGCAGACTTAGCCAGTAAACACTCAGCCATGTCCCCAGAACAAAAGAAGCATAAAGCTTCTTAGGTTGAATCAGTCTTCCTTCCTCTCTTAGAACCATCATGCACTCTCCGCTCTTCTGGATAAAGTACTTGCTGGATTATAGAAAAGCAACAATCTTGTCACTGATCTCAATGGCATTTACAACCAGACTTTGCACAAAAGTTTATTTTGCTCAGTTCTCTTCCCATCTGGTGACTAGCATTTGTCCTTTCTACCTGGCAAAGCCAAAGAGAAGGGGAGAGCCCTCATCCCTCAAGCTTGGCCACCCTGGGCACTAGTGTGATGACCGCCTAGGTGAGCTCCGGCAGAGTTTTTCACAGTCCTCCGTAGTGACAGGCCCCTTTTTTCCAGCTCAGGAGAGCACTGCTATTCTTGTCTCCCACTTGGAATCAATCATCCACCTTGCTTGCAGCAACTTCACCCACATTTCTCCAAGTATCATCAACCCTGCCTTCAAATTCCTATTTTGGTAATTTTCAAACATGCAAAAAGAAGGAATGATTCATAAAGTGAAACTTGTATTCTCTGCTAAAATCACTAATTTTGCCCTCTGTGTTGTTTTTCTGTTCTCTTTTACTCGTGTACCTCTCTGTCTCTTTTCTGAATTCATTTTCGTGTGTGTGTGTGTGTGTGTGTGTGTGTGTGTGTGTATGTGTGTCTGTGTGTGTACCCATGTGTATGTATGTATGTTAGTGAGCCTGTGTGTGCGTTTGTGTGTGTCTGTGTGTGTATGTCTGTGTGTGTGTGTCTGTGTGTGTGTGTCTGTATGTGTACCCATGTGTATGTATGTATGTGAGTGAGCCTGTGTGTGCGATTGTGTGTGTGTGTGTGTGTGTGTGTGTACTGGGAGGCTGAGGCAGGAGGATCACAAGTTTAAGGTCACTTTGAGCTATGGAGTTAAGAATGTTTTCTTACACAATAAACATCGCATCCATAGTCAATGTCAATAATAACAATCTCATTACATCATCTTACACAGTCCACATTGCTTCATTAGCTCAGGATCCTATTAAGGTTAAAGTATTGCAAATGGCTGTCAGCACTCATTACTTTATTATAGAACAATCTATGATTCCACTTCCACATTTTTCAGGACTGCCTTAGTTAGGGTTTTACTGCTATGAACAGACACCATGACCAAGGCAACTCTCATCAGGACAACATTGAATTGGGGCTGGCTTACAGGTTCAGAGGTTCAGTCTATTATCATCAAGGTGGGAGCATGGCAGTGTCCAAACAGGACAGAGCTGAGAGTTCTATATCTTCATCTGAAGGCTGCTGGGAGACTTCTATATGGTTAGGAGAAGGGTCTCATTGCCCACACCCACTGTGACGCACTTCCTCCAACAAGGCCACACCTCCTAATAGTGCCACTCCTGGCCCAAGCGTGTTCAAACCACCACAAAGACATTTTTATTCACAATTGTCTTGTTCCATTTACTCATCAAGCACCACCCATCCCCCTGCCCACGGGATCCACAGGGTATGTACCACCCATCCCTCAGTTACCTAGTGTCTATCTCAGTTATCAGATTGTCTGTTGTGGCATCATGGTGTTTGTGTTCAAGTACCCTTAGTTAACGCCCTGATGTGATGTCACAGAGAACATTGTCCTCCTTCATCTTGCCAAGTACGTAGCTTCTGTTTCCATAGGAAGAATGAGTTCAGTATAGTAAAATACTCTGAGACCTCGATCACTTAACTTTTCTTTTACAGTATACTATAATTTTCTACTTTATTGTTGTTGTTTGATAGATAATGTCATAGGTATGTATAGATAGGAAGCAAACGTTGCTATAGGATCTGGCCCCTTCCATGACTTCAGATATCTGAGGGGATGGGGCTTGGGCTATGTTCCCTGTGGATAAGGAGGGCCATTTGTACTTTGAGGAGCCTGACCTCTCCCAACTTCTATCCTGTTTGTTTCTCCCCTAAGAGTCTCAGACTTATCAACCATGCAGTTCACTGTTCCAAAGTAAGA